>VZRZ01001712.1:546795-564098 GCA_013398175.1 Climacteris rufus | reverse complement strand
CGGGATGTCGGGATGTGCCCGTGTCGCAGCCCTGTCGGGGTGTCGGGATGTGCCCGTGTCCCAGCCCTGCCCGGTGTCGGATCCAGCTCCATCCCCAGGCAGTGCGCTGCCATGGACAGAGGGATGGCAAGGGGACTGCCTGGGCTCTGGGGGCTTGGAGAGCAAGTGGAGTGTGGAATGAAGAAGTAGGGATCAAGTGCAGGAGGTCCAGCGAAATTTTACCCAACTATGTGATATTTGCTCCAGCTAGACAAAATTCAGGATTAATACCACTATGAATAGTTTAAAATTGCCCATTCTCCTGGACAATGCTCAGGTCCTTCGCCTTTATCCAGATAGGTCCCTTGGGAGCTGGGCTGGTTCAGACCTCTGATTGCAGAGGATTTTTGTGAAACTGCACCAAAACAGCCACCTTGAAGTGGTCAAATGGAAATTGGAGGTGGCAGCCGGCCAAGGCAGCTGCAGATCTGGAGCCATCCAAACTCTGGATGGCACAAGCAGGTTTTTGGTTTTTTTGTGGATGCAGAGCCCTGTACAGAACAAGGCCTCGGGTGAGCCCCAGGACTTGCTGTGCCCCTGTACCTCAGCAGTGTAATTCCACCTTGCAGGGGATCTGTCAGTGCCACATCCCCAGCCTGCAGCCAGCATGTGGGACACAGCCAGCCCCTGGAGAAACAGGCTGGGCTCTCTCTCCAGTGGTGACCAGCGCCCCTGGAAGGAGAAATTCTCATCTGTGTATAAAGAGGCATCAGAAAATTGCACAATAAGTGAAGTCAAGCAGAAACTTGGAAGGGAAGGGATTAGTTGATGAAATAAATAATTGCACACTGCCAGCCTTCCTTCCTGTGGGGGTAATGAGTGTATTCAGGTAATGAGCACAAGCCAAGGGCCCACCCTGCCCACGGATGGGCAGCAGGAGCAGAGAACTCCTGGAGACTCAGTCTGACCCTGGTGTAACTCACATTGCTGATGTCTCATTGTGCTTCCAGTCCTCTGGAAAATCAGCTACTCTTAGCTGTACCCTGTTCCATCCTATGGCAAGTGTCCCCTCCTGCTGATGACCCCTTCAGTCCAAAAATAAAAGGCACCTACTGTCAGACAAGAGGTTGATGAGCCTTGTTGCCCCTCCAACCTCTGCTGCCCTTGGTGAGCAGCTCACAACTCACAGGCACCCTGTGGCTGGCAGCTGTGGTGTCCCCATCCTATGTGGGTGTCAGGGATGTCAGCACACAAATCTCTGCTGGTGGAGAGTGGCTGGGCATACTTACATGCATGACTCATTTTTTCTGAGGCTTTCTAGCTGCAATATGGCTCTAAAGATAAGTTTTCCCCCTCTAAAGGAGCCTGGCAGGTATCTCAGATGTCTTTTGGGCAACACAGCAACTCTCTTTTTTGGCTATTTGCAGGCTTCCAAGCCCAAAGCTGTCCTTTCTTTTTCAGAACAAGCTATGCTCTGAGAAAAAAACAGACCAACAGAATAATTTGCTTAAGACTCAGATTCACAGCAGCAAGTAAGATATAATTGCACCCTTTGATCTTCAAAGATCTCATCCAGTGTCTGCTGAAGTCAGTGAAAGCCACTCTGTTTGACTTCAATGAACATTTATAATACACAACTCAGAAATATCCTTCCATTTTATCTATACATATGTGATGCCTCTCTGGTGAAAATAAACTTCAGTGTGTAAGTTTGGGTGTTTTAACATAATTTTATGTGGCATGAAAGTGTTTCATATTTGAACATGAAAGGAATAAAATCTGTTTGCCCTGAAAAACACAACTGCTATTAAAGAAGTGTGTGGCATCAAGCCCAGATCACCTAATAGGAGTTTATATAACACTTGTAGCTGCTTCAGTATTGCTGAAACAAGTGCTCACTTGCTAATGAGCTGCCAGCCAAGCAGCGATGCTGCCATCTGAAAACCTTTCTGGTCCTTGGCATCTGCCTGGGAGGGAGATATAAGATACATAAACCCAGAAAATGATCTTCATTATGCTAGATTAATTCTGCACATAGTCCAGTGTTTTAGCCTACTGTAAAACTGGAACTATCTCTATGTAAATGTGCTAAATAATTATCTGAGATTTGCCTCAACGTGGGGGTTTGGCATTTTCCTTCTCCATCCCTATATCCATCCTCAGCAGCAAGTGTTACAGTCTAGTCCGGAGGGGGAGGTTTAGTAGCGTGAGGAATTTGTAATAGAAATCAAATATTAGTACAAGCAAGATGATATCTTGCCCAAATGAGACTCGATTACATTATTAATCTTGATAGTTATACATGATTTTGTGTGCGTGTGATTCGAATACTGGATTAAAAATCCAGGAGATGAGACACTGAGATGATTTGCTTTCTAGGGAAATCCAGGCAGAAAGGTGCATTTACCACTGAGCAAAATTTCCATGGGCTCTGGGATAAGTGTGGAGGATTTCATCCTGCTCAGATGGTGATGGAGGCCTTTCCCTGCAGACATCCTGGACCAGAGCTACGCATCACACAAATACTGGGGCCACACACAGCAAAGCCATTCAGCACTGGAACTGAGCTCTCTGGTGCAGTTAAGCACATGCTTGTTTTGGTGAACGGGTGGTTTTAATGACACAGTAATGATTGCCAGCATTGTGGTCTCAGTACATGCTCTTCAAACATGTCATCACCTAATGGGATATCCCTTTTGTGCACAGCCATCGCTGTGGTGCCTTATCTGCTCTTCCTTGCAGTCCAGCTGCCAGCTCATCCTCTTTTCCGTGATTGTTTGTACAGCTCTGTGCATCCCTTTCCATCTCGTGGTGTTTTCAGTCCGGGGAGCACCAGGCTGTGGTGTCAGCCCCGGGTGATGCAGCCCTTGGGGTGGCTCCTGAGGGAAGAGGCTCTCACCAGCCTCAGGCTCAGCAAGTTCCCTGGCACTGGAACCTGCAGCATCTCCAGCCATGGCCTGGGCTGCACATGTGTGTATTAAAGATCTGTCAGACTAGATCCCAAACATTTCAAAGACCAAATATTTTATGTTTGGGGTGTTTGACATGTAATTTATCTTTTCTTTTAATAGACTTTCTATTCCCTAATTTTTGTATGATTCAGTTGTATTGGGAGGAGAGAGGTGAAGTCTCAGTGTTTGGTCCTTATCCTTGCTTTTCAGTGGGGTGTCTCTGGTTCTCCCACCTGCTTTTTGAGCACTGCTTATAGAGTGTGTAGTTCAGCAAGGCAGAATGTTGCAAGAAAAGATGACTTATGTAAAACTCACAGAAGTGTCACTTTACATGCTTATTTATTTATTTGTTTTAATTACAGCACGGTAGTTGTTATTGTTCCTTGTCCCCTGGAGTCTGTTAGGAATGTGTTGTGGTTGAGAAAAAGCCCCTAAAGTATCTTTGGAAAAGTAAAAACATGCATGTGTTTGGTGCACAGGAGTGATGTTTGATAGAGAATAATCTGCTGTTGGAATAGGAGTTACTGGCTTTTCTAAAGACACTGAGGCTTTGGACCATGTAGAGGGAATAGTGATTTGAGATCATAATTGCTATCTTTGAATTTTGGTTTTTAGGCACCTGCTAGCTGTTAGTTTTGGGGAGCGGAAATTGTATGAACACAACCGTGTCCCGATGTGGGATGTGGTGTAGCTTCTGAGAACTGAGCCTGAGGCTTTCCACAGGATCCTACTTAATAAGGTAATGGCAAGAAATTATTTTAATTTTGATTTAAATCCTGAGACTTATTCCACTCGTTGCCCACTCTTTAAAACCCAAGCCCATCTCAGTGCAGCCCGCAGGGTCGCTGAACCCCTGACAGCTCCTTCTTTGGTGACAGGCACTGCATTTGTGTTTTCCCCAGCAGAAAGGTACAGGCAGGAGAGAGGATGTAAAAAGTTTGTGAGATAAAGCTGGTGAGAATCCACGAGCACAGGGGATATTATAGGGAGCAGTGTGGTTTGTACAGCTGAGTGGGTTGGATTTGGTGCTTCTGGATGGTTTTGTGATTGGTATTTTGCAGGAATTACTCTGGGTGAGGGATTTTTATCACATGAACTGTGGCCAGGGCAAGGCAAGAGGAGGGAAGAGGATGGAGCAGCAGGCACTGAGAGGAAAATGCTCTCCATGGTGTGGGGAGGTGGAGGTGACAACAAGAGGAGCCTGTTTGGATGGGGTACCTTGCAAAGTATAGGTGCCTGCACTGGGAGATTCTGTAAATCTTACTGGTGCCACCACGTGCATGAGATGATCCTGTGTTAGGAGAAACCTGAGGGACCAGATACAGCCATGGGAGAGATGGACACTGGGCTGGAGAGTGTGCCTGTTGGTGCCTCTGGTGTTGCATGTCAGTACCAGTCAACGACACAGAAACCTAATTCAGCATCACAGCTGGAGGGTGCAAATGCCACCATGTTCCCGGGAATATTTTGGAGTTCCTGCCATTAAAGAGTACCTTAAGTACAGCTGGGATCAACTGGCCGTAGCTCAATTTTGATGGTGCAACAGTGACAACCAGTGGCCAGCGGGGCTAATCCGGCAGTGCCATCCCTCCCAACCAGAGCTGGGTACCTTGGGGCTCTGGCTCCTGGAGGGGGCTGCAGTCACATTGGCAT
This sequence comes from Climacteris rufus, assembly GCA_013398175.1. NCBI lineage: Eukaryota > Metazoa > Chordata > Aves > Passeriformes > Climacteridae > Climacteris > Climacteris rufus. The sequence goes on along the minus strand of VZRZ01001712.1, from coordinate 559,515 downwards.
AGCTCTGCCCCGGCAGAGGGAGAGACCCCACCAGAGAGGCTTCTGAGAGTGGCAGACTTTGATGTTTCCGTCTGCAGGGTCATGATCCTGCACTGTTGATGGGTGAAATGTTAGTGCAGTATTTTGGGGCTGAATTTCTGCCACTGGGCACTCAGCTGTTGGAACAAAATTTGAGGACAATATTTGGTCTAAATGGTTGAAGAGGGCAGAGCACAGGTGAAAAAGGGCTTGAACTTGATGGTGCAAATTTATATTTGGAGTTGTGGCTTGCCTCCAACACCTTTATTTCCTTATCGCACCCTTATGTGCTGCAAATGGACATGACCTCAGAGGCAGCACAAACTGTACATGGGTGAACATCTCATGTATGACTTTGGTTCTCCCTCCCCTCAATCTCAAAGAAATAATTTACACCCCAAAGTGCTTGTCCTGCTCTGTGTGTGCTGAGGGCCCCACCATTGGCCAAATACCTCCATTGTGGGAAAAGCAGAAATCCCCCTCTCTCCTTCCACCTGGGCACTGCTGTATCCCCCTGACAGCATCCCAAGGACTCAGCACACTGTCCTAGTGCAGTCTTTCCCCTCCTGAGAGATGTCTGGGGCTGTGTGGGAGCTGGTGGGGCTTGAGGTCCTCCTGTCCTGCGTCTGCCATCTGTTTTGGGCAGGCCTTGGTCCCTTTCCCAGGGAGGTGGCAGCATCCCTTCCCAGGGCCGCTGCAGGGAGGGCACATGGGGGAGGGCAGCCTTTGCTTTTCCCCTGCACGTTTGGCAGTTCAAAGGCTGCTGCTCCTCGTTGCTGCTCTCAAGTCCGTAAATGACAAAGATGTGTGTACCTGGTTATAGCCCAGAGGAAACCGTGGTTCTGGGAACAAGGGTTTGAACAGCTCAAGGACTACCAGTAAGGTGCCATTTGCAAGATATGGATCCATTTTTGAGAATTCAGGACCAAGGTAAGCCCCTTGTGAGCTGGCACATGCAGCCCAAGGGTATTGACCCCTCTTGTGCAGTGGCTGGTGCTGGATCAAGCTGCCCAAGGGCATCTGTAATGCCCCTGAGACATTTTGGGCCTCAGCAGGCAAATTTTGCTGAAACCCAAAAAACTTTGGGGAAAAGCCTTTGGTCTTTTTTGTCCCAGTGTGAATGTGTTGTGTGTCTCAGTTTGGTGAGATGCAGCTCCAGGGATGCGGTGCCGATGTCCAGCTGCAGCGTCGGTCACCTCAACAGAGACTGACCCATTCCACTGAAGTCTGGAGTTCATAAGATCTGAAATTATTTCCTTGTCAGCCCCTCTGACCTCTGGGGCCATTTGAAACTCTTCTGGTTTTTTTGGGGTTTTTAAAATATAATAAGTGATTTAGAAGCCGAGGAGTTCGGGGTGTAAGAGGCAGCCGGGCACGAAGCAGAGCTGCTGCCGGCAGAGCCCGGCCCATGTCGGGATGTGCCCGGGCTGGAGAGCAGCGCGGTCCCTCCTCCCCAGTGCCCCGGGCAGGACCTGCGCTCCTCCTGCGCCTTGTTTCCCTGACCAGATTGGGCTAAAAGTAAAAAGTAAAACAGGAGGTGAAACCCTTTACTTCTGTTTGTTAATCTTTCTTCTTCTATCTTTCTTTCTGCTTTCTTTCTTTCCCCCCCCCACCCTTTCTTTCTTTTTCTTTCTTTTCTTTCTTTTCTTTTTTTTTTTTTTTTTTTTATTTTTTTATTAGCAGGGCTCCTTTTTTCTCTCTCTTTTGCCTCAATAGAAAGAAAAAAAGTTTTGTCAGCACTCCTGTTTCTTTTGTTGTTTTCTTTTTCTCAGAAGTCTTTTCTGCTTTTATCCTAATCCCAGGCATGCATGAGGGAACAGTTGTGCTCTGTTGTTTGTCTGTTCTGGTAGTTTTGAACCAGTAGGGCTCCTGCTTTGTTCTCTTTATTTTCTGAACACAGAAAGGTAAAAGAGTAGGAATAGCGATTGAAACTCTTAAGAAGAGAAACCTTCGATATTTATTTAGATTTAATTCATTTTTTGCCATGTTGGTAATAATTAAGGGATGATGACAAATAAAAAAAAAGAGGGGGGAAAAAAGGGGAAAGGAAAGAAACCTCTTTTCACTCTTCTGAGATCAGAGTTTTGCTACTCAGAACATTTTTAACTTGTACCCCTCGAGACGCACGTTTTTAACTCTGTTGTCCAATTTATTCACTCTCTGGAACCAGACAACAATTTAACATATGCTGGGGTTGTTTTTTTCCCTACATGCAGAATTACTCCTTTGTAGAGCTGGCTTTATGATTTGAAAAGCAGTGTTAGCCTGGTTTACCTGATGCGATGTCAGCCTGACTTTCAAGTCAGATCTGGGTTTTAAGCCTTATATTTATGGCTTTAAATCCACTCTGGTGCTTCTCAGCTTTTTGGGGTGCATGTTGCAGAACTGTCACTAAAGCTTTTTTATGATTTTCTAGGTATTTCTTTACTAGTTAGGCACGCTGGCTAATAAATTGCCTGAAATGTTTTAACAAATTAAACTAAAACTAACATGGATCCATCTGTTTCTGTTTCATCCCAGCAAAACAAACCTTTTATGATTTTGGTATCCAACATGTGCTTGTTCTCTGTTGCCATGGAGATGCTGTAGGCCCGAATTTTTTTTTTCACAGGCTCTTACGATGAAGTTTTTTTTGAAAACTGTTTTGATTAATTTTTCCTCCACTTCAACTTCTCTCTCACTTAAACTGTTTTCCCCTTTTGTTTCCCACTTGATTTATGGCAGGTCGCTGTCATTTAAATAGATGCGCGTTTTGAAATTCCTTCTTTCTGTTCGAATGCAAAGAAAAAAAAAAGAGAGAAAAAAAATAACCCATGCAAGTCATGCTCAAAGACTTGGTTATTGTTGCTTGTTGGATTTCTGCTCTCTGTGGTTGTCGGGCCTAATTCAAAGTAATTCAGGCTACTCAGTGGGGGCAGTGCATAGCTCCACAGGAAATTATGATAGCAAAAGTCTTCCTGTAGAGCTCTACACTTGGCACTACAAAGTGCCTCGGGCTGCAGTTACCTGAATAGGGTTGAATTAGACCAGACAACCGCATCATCCCACTTCTTAATCTATTAGAGCGATATACAAGTGGCAATTGTTGATTGCAAAAATGGGATTAAGAGGCTCTTCAAGTGAATTGATTTTCTTGTGAGAACAAAAAGAGGAAAGAGAAGGCTCGTTTGAATCACACAGCCAGAAAGTTTTCGTGAATGGGTTCCACTCCAAATGTTAGAATTAAAGCAACCAGTATTTCCCCATGGAGCACGCAGGTGAGAGGAATAAACTGCTGAAAAAATAGAAAATGATGTCTAAAATGAAAAGTTTGTGGTGCTCTCGATGAGTTGCGGCTCTTCCCCCGCCACCCCTCCCTCCCTCCCTCCCTGCTCCCGGCAGCAACAACAAATCCTTGTTTCAGCCAAAGACTTTGTTGCTCTTCATCAGCCTCTGCTTATTATTCTTTAATCTTTATTTTTACCGACACGTTTCACTTATTTATTTTGCTTTAACTCAGGCAAGAAGCAGGGAGAGAGAACGGCTGCTTTGACTCCTCCTGGTTTTCTCTGAACCTTTCCACTTATTCCTTCCCCCCACCAAGATCAAAGCAGTGCTGTGTCTCTCCCAAGGGACCTCCAAAATGTGGGGCCTGCACTGCTCCACAGCAACTCCTCTGGGGTTTCACCCTGTCCCCCCAGGGCTTTTCTCCTCAGGGCTACTGTTCTCCCTGCAACCACAAGTTTTTTGTGGACAAGTGTCATAAATCTCCCATTAACCTCAGTGTATCATCCACTGGGAAGAGCTGAGTCTGGCGTCTGCCTTCACTGGGATGGGTCCTGCTATTTATTTTTGGATGTCTCGGTGATGCTGGAAATCCTTTTGCCTCAGCTGAAAGATGAATTGGCACTGGGCTGCACAGGGAAGGTAGTGGTGAAGGCATGTCCTGCACCGGGCGTGCGGGAGAGCAGCGCTCAGACAGGGCTTTCTGTCAGCAGTGTGGAGAATAGAAATGACACCAGCCAGAAAAAGGAGCTGCTGCAGCAGATGGAGGGAGCCTGGTGCTGCCGTGGGCATTGGGAGGGGACAGCGAGGAGGGTCCCCTCTCAGACACAGGGATGAGAAACTTCCCCTCCCACCATAAAAGCCTGAGAGCTCACCCTGGGAGCTGGCGCCAGGGCAGGGGTGCAGGGGATGAGCCACTTTCAAGTGGCTTCAAAGGTTTTGGGGCGGGGAGCAAGTGGCTGAACTAGACCTTGCTCTGGTCTAGTTGGAGGGTTGGAGGGTACGTGTCCCTCCTCGTCACGTCATCACCAGTGCATCTGTTCAGGCTCCTTGTGGGGTTTGTCTTTTCTTTAAATTTGTTGTAGTAGGTTTGTTCTCTCACCTGGACCCTGCTTGGCAAGGGGCTTGATGAGAAGTGTCTCGGAGCAGAAAGGGCTGATGGAGTCATTGCTGTGAACTGGGGGAGGCGCAGCTCCCAGGGAGGCTCTCTCTCGATGCTTTGAGAAGGGGCAGAAGCAAAACTGGAGCAGTAACACATCTCAATGCTTTACTTGATGATTCTTTTGGGATATGTGGTTGTAGGAAAGGGCTAGGTTTCTGTGGCACCAGACATCCCTCTTGCACCCCAAGCACCCTCTGTGCTGCAAATCCCAATGAAACAACAAGACCAAATGTGTCTCCCATAGTAGCTTGCATTCATACTTCCCTGAATCCTTCACCATGAGCAGCCACTTTAAGTGTCTTCCCAGTACATTCCAGCCCTTCCAGCCTCTCACCCAGCTCTCACAGTTTTATGGGATGCCCTTTCCAAACTCCCACTTGCACAGGTTCCCCCTTTCCACCTCTTCTGCCCCGTGGAAGGATTCTTCCCAAAACCGCAGTCACAGGATGCCAGAAGCACCCACCAAGTGTCAGCATCCATGGGCAGCGAGCAGGCACAAATTCCTCCTTTGCAGCAACATCTCTTTCTCTAACTGCTCCCAGCAGTTGCTCCGTATTTAATTACCCAAGATTGCATCAGGTCCGCGTGGCGTATTTGCGTCCGCGCTATCAATTATGTCATAATAAATGAATTTCCTTTTCAGGATTCCCTGCAGCCGATGGCTGGGCTTCTGTTCCTCCTTGACTGTTCTGACTTTGAACAGGTTTATTCAGCTGTTGTCTGCTAAGCCCTACAGAAAAGAACAATAGCTTCTGATCTGCCTTTTATGGGTTATTGGGAACTGGTGGTCCGCACTACAGCTTTGGTCAGTGATTAACCAGAGTGAAAACAAACTACACAAGGCTAAGTTGATGTTGGAGGAGGAATGAACCCACTTCATTAAGGCTTTAAGAGGAAACCTTTTCTTCTTCAATGCTTGTTCACAACTTTTCAGGTCTCTATTTAATCACGTAATTCTCTCTAAGTAGGAAGAGAAGCTTGCCTCACAGCGAGAGGTCTTTTGCCACATGACAACTTAGAAAGATAAATTATATATAAATATCTTCATGGTTTTGTGGAGAGGAAACCAAATTCAGTTTTACTGCATGTGGCTAATTTACCAGTTTCTTAGGTGCTGTGGGCTTCCCAGTGTCCTGTTGCAGGAGGGGAAATCTTTGCTGCAATTGCCTTAACTTTTGGTGTGTGTGTGTGTGTAGGGTGAGCAAATCATATCTGATCAGTGCCAGGCACGGGCGGCTGACAGGAGAAGAGGCAGCAATAATAGCAACCCTCCCTTACAACACCACTGAGCCAACATGCAAGTGCTCCCCAGGGTGGGGTTTTGTTCCACCTCCTGGAGAAATCCTGGGGATCTCTTTGCTGTTGGCACCCCAGGGAGCTCAGGGGAAAGGCAGGGGATTTGGGGTGGATGAGTTTGGTGCTGGTGAACAAGATGAGTGACTCCAGCCCATGAGGTGCAACCCTCGTGCTGTGCTGGGTAATCGCACAAAGTGCATCACATTGGGGCAGCCCCTGGGCTTTTGTTTAGCATAATTTATTGTAATTATTATTATTATTTTTGAACATGGCAGTTAATTATGGCTTGGAGAGCATATGACTTCAACCCAAAGCACAGCAGTAATAAATCAACCCTCTCCTCCGGGGGTATCTGGCAGCAGCAAAGTCTTTTTTTCATGGCCTCTGAGTTTCCAGCAGTGCAGGCAGCAGCTCCTCCTGGCCATCCGTGTGTGCACACGGAGGGATAACACAGATACCCTGGGAAATGCCAGGGAGCTGCTTGCTGGCCACCTTCAGCATTTTTACCAATCCCTGGGTGGACAGCAGAGATCTTTACTAGGGAGATGCCTGAAATGCAAAGGGATATGTGTTAAACTGGTGCTGGTGGGATGGGCATGGCTGATCCAGGCTCCTGCTCATGTGCTGGGATAAATGGAGGTTGGTGTTGGGGCCAGGATGGAGCAGGTTGTTGGCAGATGGATGCAGGTCACCTGGTCTTCTAATTTTTCCCTCTAAGGGCTCCAGTAGTAGGTGTAGGAGATGGATCTCCATGTAGGAGATCCCACTGAGCAGAGGTGACTGTACCTCTGGGCACCTGCTGCTGGCAGGGTGCAGCACTCTGCCTTCTCTGCAGTTTACTCAACACCATGAAACTTCCCATTCAAACCCCCAAATTCAGCAGGAATTCTGGGTCTGAGTGCTCAAAATTCCTGATTGTAGTTGTAGGGGAGACTCAGAGTGCCTTCCCAGGGGCTGAGGGCACACAGCACACAGGGTGAGTCCCTGCCGGCACCCCACCACCTGCACCTTTTCCAGGGCTGCTCCCTTCTCCTGCCAACCCTGAGCCATAGTCCTACTCCTAAACACTCTTCCCATACAGGAGGGTGGATGTAGCATTCCCTTCCTGCTTTCTCAAGGGATTCACATTGCTCCTCTGAACCCATCTGTTAAACTTTGTAGCCACAGCACAGACCTTGGTGAAAGGAAATTTGAGGAGGAGCAATCTCTGGTCCCAGTGAGGCAAGAGAAGAGTAAGAAAGTGGGACTTTGCTTGGGGCTCTCTCCACACTCAGAGGAGCCAGGGAAAAGGTTCTGCTCTGCTCTTGGTTCAGCAGTGCAATAAGGAAGGATGGACACACCTGGATAGGAACAGAAAACCATCAGTCCACTCTTGGAGGAATGGTGGCTGCAACTAAACAGGTTGGGAAATATAGGGACAAAGAGGATAAAACATCTGTAGATGTTCATCTCCCACTTCTCATGAAGTCAAGAAAAGTAATGGATGATGGTTACCTCCTTAAATTGAACAGCAAGGACACAATTTTCCCTCCAGAGATGCATTGCCAAGCATGATTTTCCATAAAACTATCATTTTGTTTTCTGTAGGTGTTTTCTAAATTGATTAATTTTGGGTACAAAAATGTTTAAATACTTCATTAGCTGAATTCTTTGAACTTGAATTAGAGGAGCTTGTTGAAATAATTTAATGAAGTGTAGGAGTGGAGGATGGAGGGGGAGGAAGTCTGGGGTGTTGGGATGGGAGCAGCCTGGATTTGCAGCAGGTGAGGATCTGTCCCAATGCACGGTTTGGCTATTAAATTACAGTACTAAGATGTCTCAATTAATAATTAAAATGTATGTTTAAATAATGCATCAAAGGAAAATGCTTAAATTGCAAACTTGAGATTTTTGGGGTGAGTTCATGTTCAGACTGAGGCTTCAAATGTGGGAGGAATTCAGATATCTAATGTACCAACATGAAACGGGGATTTCAAAAGCTTTAGCTTTTGTGTTAAATGATGAAAAGAGAGGTAGGAAAAGAGACTGCCGAGCTCCTTGGAGTGTTTGTGAACAAAACAGCACCTTTTTGGGGAAACAAAGGCAAGCCTTCAGAACCTATCAAACAGTTTATGCCCCAACTGCTGTAAAAATTGGGCAGCAGAAAGTGCGAGAGATCCTTTAGATGATTCCTCCAGAGGGAAGGCTCGGCTGCAGATCGAACAGAGAACACGAGAGGCAGATGTGCCTCGGACAAAAGGATTATCAGACTAAGGCCCGTTTAGGAGTCTGCAGCTGAATGAGGAGGAGAAACTGAAGCAGAGTGAGACTTCCCACAGTGTTTCATATCTGGCACAGAGGTCTCCTTGGAGACAGTGCAGGGCCACACAGCACCAACCCGGGACGTGCAGCACACCTGGAGATGCAGGGAGATGTGTGCATCCTTCCCCCAGTGAGGTCCAGTGGCAGCTGCCTCTGCTCAGTTCATGGCTGCAATTGGCAGTTCTTGGTTTTTCCCAGAAATTGTGTGGTGTTGGATGGTTTTTACACTTAGATGTCTCTGCTGTGCCAAGGCAGTGGCAGAGCTGCCTTTGCTTTAGCTGAAGAAACAGCAAAGTTGGGCTTTCTCAGCATCTTGTCCCTTCGCTGAGGATGGCACAGACTGATTTCATCTGTCCTGAGTGAGCCTGTGTGGGCTCCTTCCCTTTGGGTGCTTGCAGAGAGGCAAACCTGCCTCCTGCTGCCAACCCCCAAATCCTCAGCTCCCCATGTCGCCCAGGGATGGCATTGGCAGTGGCATGTCCAGGCTGGCAGTCACCATTGTTTCACTCCTGCTGTAGGGTTTGGCCACATTGACGTCTGTCTGGTTTGACTCCAAACATAAACCTCTCCGGGGCTGAATAGAGGGGATTTCTTGGTGCAAAAGGCTGGCTTTCCCTTCACACATGAGGGGTTTGCTCCAATATGCTTTGATGTCCTGCAAAGAAGCTGCTGCAGCATCAATGGCATGTAACACAGTGACACATGTAGGGCCCGAGGGCCCCGGGAGCAGGTTTAAATAGGACCATTGAGTCGTCCGCCCGCGCGCACGTGACCGGCGGTGGCAGGAGCCCAGCCATCGATTGAGCTGTCAATGTGTGCCCATGGACCACGTTCTGGACTTTCTGCCCCGTGCAAAATGACTGGTCTCGGTGCACTGGGGCTGATCCAAGCCTTGGAACAATATTTGGCTGCTCAGGGAGTGACCGGGGGGTACAGGACCTGTCCGGTGTGTGTGTAATTACTGCAGCGTGGCTTTCTCAAATCTGTTGAAAGGAAATAATTTAGACTGCAAATTGTTTCCCTCTATAGCTGAGCACTGCACAAAGGAAAAAGTCTCCGTTCAGGGTTATTATTAGACCCCGGGGCTTTGGGGATGTTGTTCCTAATGGAGAGAGAAGTAGGCTGTGTTTAACCAACAGAGGAAATAGTGTTTAACCATGAGCATGTCTCTCTAATTTCTGCTTACAGTCCTAATGATGAGTGGGTCTGAGCATCAAAGGCAATTTTGCTGATGCCGAGACCACAGGGAATTCATCCCTGTCACCAGGGGACAAGAAAAGGCACTGCTTTCCAAGGATGGGTTTTTCCCCAGATTGTTGCTGCTGGTCCAGACTTCTCCAGATGGAGATGGCCTTGGAGGTCGTGATCCAGCCTGAAGCATGAGGACTGTGACCAGGCAACTCTCCCTCCAGCCTGCACACACTGCTGGGCTCTCCAGCACCTGCCCAGTGCCACAACAATCTTTCTGTACAGTGAGTACCTGAGCAGGCCTGGCTGGCCCAAAGGTGCCTCCTCCAGGAGGGAATGTGAGTTTGTGTATCACACAGCAATGCTGTGATGCTTTTGCTTCCATGTGTGGGTGTTTGTCCATCTGTGAGGTGCCTGTCAGCATTCTTTGGAGCACACAGATGGGATCTTTGGAAAACTGGACCCATGCACTCAACCTGTGAAGTGATGCCCAAGTAGGGACCACTCCATGGGGGATGTGGTTATGAATGAGATTTGTTATGGACATCAGGTATTTATTGGTTTTGCTCTTTGTGACCCCAAGACCTCGCTTCTCACCTGGGAACAGTTTGTCAGAGGCTCCCAAAGGAGAGGGGTGTTTTACAGCAAGCAGCTCTTTGCATCTCTGTGGAAAACGTGGATTGGGAGGGTGGTGGAGCTGCTGGTCCTGGGACGTTGTGATGGACAAGAAAGAGCATACAGCAGCTTTGAACCATGCGGGGTCAATGAGGTAATGTGTAATTTCTATTTCTTTGTGAGTAGGAGAATTTTTATTCAAAATTTGCCTTTCTAGAACTTCTTTAACTTCTTAGATGTTCACAGTGGAGCGTGTTTGGGGAGGGGCTTGGATGACGCTTGTCTGAGACATGATTGGTGATGTTGGGCTTTCCTCACCCTTGTGGGGAGTCTTGGATCTTGTTGGGATGCTGCTGAGGTAAGGCCAGGAGGGTGATGCCAGGGTCTGTGGGACTCCCAGGGGACAGCATGCTGGAGAGCCTTGGGAGAGACAAGCAGGGCAGATGGGACAGAAGAACCAGTTGCAATCCCTGCGATGAAGTCCGTGCTCCCACAGTAGCTCCCTGCTCCATCAGTGGGCGATGGCCTTGGGCTGATCCTGACTCCCTGCATGGCCAAGGACAGCTGGCCTGGGGTGTCAGAACCCCAGGGATGGCCCTGCCCTAGCATGAGATCCTCATGAAAACCCGTTGCCTGTGCAGAAATTCACAGCTCAGAGAGTGTGGATGCTGTGGGGAGACCCTGCCCAGGGCTAGATTAACTTCAAACCCAAGGGGGGGCTTGAGGGGGGTGGGGGGATCACTCCTCTGGTCAGGCAAGTTTCTGGCTCTGGTGACTCAGGATTAGCGCTCCACAAAGGGAGGGTAGGAGCATTATAGTGAAATGTAGACTCTCCATAGGAGGCACTCATACATCCCGACGGTGCAGGGAGGGAAGAGGGGGGGAGAGGCATCTGTGGCCCAGCCAAGTTTACAGAGGGAGCCAGATCGGCCCTGCTAGTGCCCAGGCATGGGTGCCAAGCCCGAGCAGAGCGGGGGAAAGCACGGCGTGTGTACCTGCAGGTAACACCCGCGGGATGCCCTGCCCTGGCCCCCAGCACCGTGACAGGACGTGTGGGAGGTGGGAAGAGAAATTGTGTTTGCCTGCATGTGGGTGTGCAGGGGTGTTGTCTGCTGGGAACTGTAGTTAGTGAGTGCATGGCCAAGAGTGAACCAAGAAGCGAGGTTAATTCTGCAGAGGAGCTGGCACTGGTACCTCTGCACCCCTGTGTGATGGGCACACCACTGTGACACAGGCTGGCCCCATGTCCCGTGGGCACAGCACCTGCAGGAGCCACCCACACTCCCCACGTGGGCTGGGCGAGAGGACTGGGGCAAGAGTTTGTCATGGGAGAGTGTTTATTCCCCTGTTCTCAGAAGTTAATTTCGTCATGAGAGTGCTTTTCTTAAAAAGCAGATGGGGAGCTTCTCCTGCTGGGTTGAATGCTGTTGTCCTCTGCCACTGCAGGTTAAGTTTCCATCAGCCTCTGGCATCAGCAGCCAAGCCATGGCATTCCCTATGGAGTGCTCAGAGCTGGCAGTGCCTCGCTTGGGGAGCTGGTGCCTGGATAAAACCTCCAGCTTACTGCAGGATGCTAAAGGGTTGAGGGCTCTGGTGGGACGGGGATGTGAAGGGTGCGCAGCTTTGCAGCTGGGATGGGAACAAAATGCCTGTGAGTGCTGGTGATGCCTCCTCAAGGGCTTCTCTGCATCCGCTGCTTCCTCCCAGGACTCTGGGGACACTGGGAAGCAGTGGTGGGGCTCTGGGGAATTAGTTAATTGCATTTAACTCACTTCATCTTCTATTGGAAAAATGGCAGGCACAAGAATGTATGTAATTTTCTCTATAATTATATATATATATGCATACGTAAAGTCTGAAGATTTTTTGTGAATAGGCATTTTGGAGGGTAAATACAGGACTGAAACCCAGGAATCTTAATTTTGCCTCAAATTTTGGCTATACTGTTTCTATAGAGACCAAAAGGAAGCTTTGGCTCCCCCACTCAGCTATTAAAGTTTAGTGCATTGAAAACTGTCTTCATGCTGTGATACCCTTTCACGGAGTAGAATAGGGTCTGAGCTAATCCATGAAAGTTGTCATGCTATGAACTAGTAGTCAAGCTTTTTCCTTTCAATTGAGTCTAAAACTATACTGTACTTCACACTTGATTGGCCCTTCAGATGGCAGGACTCAATATCCCTGCTGGAAATAAGCTCGTCTTCACACAGTGATGTTGAACGTGGAAAGATCTTGTTTCTGTGGCATAATTACTGGCACCGCAATATGAAAGTCGTCAGGATGAGATTTCTCTTTTCTTTTTTCTTTTTTCTTTTTTTTTTTTGGGTCTAATTAATATATACCAAACTTTGCTTTCTTCTCAAAGATCGGCGAGGTTTGGGTGCTAGCTGCACGCCAAGAACCTGGACCCAAGCAAAGGCTCCCACTTGCTGGGGAGCTTTTCTCTCCTCACTGTTGCACGTACAAACGTAGCAAGGCAAAGTTATCATCCGCACACCCGCCTCAGCCTTCCCCCATTGAGTGTACTGTAGCAAAGGTAATGAATGGGTCTTTTTTTTTCTTTCTTTCTTCTTTTTTTTTTTTTAAATTTTTTTTTTCCTCCCATCTATCAAGATAACTGTATAAAGCAGGATTTTGCACTGGGGCAATTTTTCTAATGGAAATCAGGCCGTTCCTTTGACCTTAGCTGCTACTGGTGCGTGTTCACAGGGGCTGAATCGATCGCGGGGACAGGGGACCGTCATTAAGGTGGAGCAGCCGTGAGACTCTCGATTAAGACTTCACCAGTGAAAAGTTACTGTATTTTTATGATTAAATTTTTTAAAGGGGGAAAAATGCCTTGAACTGCATAGACCAAAAGGGGGCACCAAGGTATT
>VZRZ01001712.1:466747-546751 GCA_013398175.1 Climacteris rufus | reverse complement strand
AAAAAAAATAGCGGTGCTGCTTTGGGTAGTTTACCTCTATAAACTGTGACGGTTTCTACCGCAGCTTTCTTGCTTAGTGTAGTTCCTAAACAACAACAACTAAATTTCTCCTCGAAGTTTATGTGACTTTTCAGTATTTTCACTCTGCTGATGTGACACTTTGATTCAACTGGGGAGGCTGCTTTGGGGATTTCTTCTGGTCTATTTTTTTGCTAATCCTCATCAGTTAATTTTTTAAGATTTGTAGAGTTTTTTAAAGGTAGAGCTGGGTTGTGTGGGCTTTCTTAATTCAGGAGTGATGCTTTAGAGAATAAGCACCAGATTAATTTAATTACATAAATCTTCAAAGTGCTGTCTGCCTTTTCTGGAGTATTCAGTGTTGCCTCTGTCACCACTTTTCAACACAAGTTTCCTGTTTTCTTTTTGTTGAATTTCCCCCTTTACTGGATGTAAGAGGATTTCTCCTTGGCTGGCTGTGGGATGAAATGAAGGGCACAGGTAGGGACAGTGTCAGCCCCCTGTCTCCATTTCAGAAACCAGCTTTATTTACAAACAGACTCATTTATGGCTCGCTCAGCCCAGCGTCGTGACCAGGACAGGGCACAGGCGTTGGAAGAAATTCTGCCCCGTGGGGAACACGACACTGAAGTGTCTTTTCTCCCACCGCTGCGAGAAAGGGATGAAAGAGCAGAACAAACCTATATTTTGTTCATTTTCCATCCCTGTCCTGTAGCCAGATTTGGTTAAAAGCCTCCTCGGAGTGAAAGGCTGCGGCGCAGGGCGGGTGCAGAGCAATTGTGGGCTGGAGTCTGGGGGGTTTCCCTTCTCTCAGCTATGCGGGGTTTTATGGTGCTCAGTGCATGTTTATAATCTCCATTTTTTACAAGCATCAGGCACATAAAACGCCAGTCAGATGATTATGGCTGTTTTGTAATCGCTGCGTTTTATTTGTGCATTGTAGCTCTGCTTTATACAAAGTCCTTTCGTAAAATTGTCAGATTCAATTATTTTTCACACCAAATTGGAACAAGTTTGTTTTCCTTATTTTATGAAACCACCTTTATTAGTTTTTAAATAATTTAGAAATGAAAGATGGGGTGTTTTCAAGCACCGAATGCAATGTTTTATAGTTTAATTTGTACTGAGAGCTAAGCCTTATTTTTAGGTTTGTTATGTTACCTAATTTATTGGATCATATATTGCATAATGCAAGTCAACTGAATAGCTGAGTTTACATTAATAATTTTGATCCATGTAGCTAATTAGTTTGTATTTTCTATGGATCTCAATTTAAAAAAAAACAAACAAAATTTACATATCTAGTTTAGGTTTCAGCAACAATGCTAACTGCAGCAGATACCAAAATACAACCATTCCTACAAAATGATGAAATTTACTTTTAAAATACAAATAACTTGATATTTTTTAAAAAGTGACTATCCCTTTGGTATCTCACAATTTGTTCACAAAAGGATACACTTGTCTTATCTGTCCATCGTTTAATAACAACACCTACAAAACTGCAGGGCACGAACCTGGTTTGTTCTCTGGTTTAAGAAACGGCATTTTGATCCCATCAGCTGCCTCCCAAGAAATGCAAAGTCGTTGCTGTTTTGGTTGCAAGTGTTTTGTAAGAAAGTGTGGAAAGAAGAAGAGAGACTTTAAATACCATAAACTAGCCAGAAGAATTTAGTTGAAAAAGTAATTTTTTGAATATCTAATTTTTCTCTTCCAGTTTTGTTACAGTTTTAAATTGCTCCATGCTTTGAGTATAACATTACGATATTCTAATTTAGCTTTTTCAAGTAACTGGTTCAAAATAGTTTCTAGATTTAAACAGTTTCTTTCTGGTTTTGCAGTTTACTTTGAAAAATGATGACTAAAGAGTGAGCCTTAGACTGAAGCTACTCTTTTCATGCTGATGATAATAATAATAATAAAAATAACAACAATAATAGAGCCCTCCTACTGAAAGCACTAAAATATTGTGCCTTTACCTTCTGCTACCCTGTTTGGCTGATTGTAAATCTACCTTGTACAGCTCCAATCAGGTTTTAAAGGTCTGCCATAATTTATTAAACCAGTTAACAAAAATGTGTAGGTAAAGAAAACTCATTCAAATGTGAACATGAACCACTTCAATCACGAGCTGCAGCAAGCTGATTTATCAGGTTAAATTCCCTTTCTGCGATGAATACCATTTTGCTCTGGAACAGACTTGCAATCTAAAATTTTTTTTTTTTTTCTGGGAAGCAGAGAGGGGAAATAAAATAAAAAACATAGAAAACTTTCTTACTTTTGCCTACATGTCTTGCTAAAATTGCAAAATAAGGTTTTGTCTCTTCGTTTCGGAGGCACAGAGGCAAACATTTCCTCTTTCACTCCTGTGCAACTCAGATAAATCAAAAGTGCAGATGTAGAAAATGTGCAGGCAGAATTTGAAATCCGATTTCCCCCCTTGATTTACAGCTATAACCTATGAGAAAAAAAGGTTTGAAAATTGGATACTACGCATGCCTCAAATTTTATTTTTTCCTTATCCCCCGTGCGTGTGCTTTTTGAGGGATGGGAGGACCTGTGCTCCTGCTTTGGGTGCTGCGCTGCAGAGTGTGTTATCACCTGAATTTTTATTGTTTGTAGCACAGAGGAAGGGAAAAATCTGCCTTCGTGCTACTCCCCTGGCACCTCCCTGAACCCAGCTTCCTTGCAGATGGATGTATCAGCGGCAGAATTTATTGCTGATTTCCAGTGTGCTCTGCACGAACAGGAGCAGTTTTTTGTTTGGCTAAAAAGCAAATCAAGAAGCAAAAAAGGCAAGAAAACCATTTCCAGCCCCTTGTTTGGTTAAATGCTGGGGATACAAGTTCTCTGTGCCCATGGCTGTGTGTTGGGAGGCTGTGAGCCCTGCAAAAGCTGGCATCGTTAGAGTCGTAATCTAGCTGCATTTTAATTTTCAGGATACAGCAGAGCACTTATTTGGCGTGTCTCTCTCTGTCTCCCTCCCCAGTGTTAGTGCAGAAAGGAAACTTAATCTCTCCAGTGACCCTGCTGCTGTTCTTTAGCTCATAAAAGCCAAAAAAAGTCAAGCCAGAGGCTCCTAAATGTGGCAGATCCTGTAAATTACCCCGTAGCACCGACAGGATAACACCTTCCGGCAAACAGATTTTTGCCTGGACTCTGAGTTTTATTCCCTTTTGTGAGCTTAGGAGACACTCTGGATACCAAATCCATGTATCTGTATGCACAGTATTTGATCTATAACAAATTGTTTTATTATGCACAACGACTGGAGATAATTATGATGGAATAGAAATTTTTAAATGAATTCCAGGGCGTTGGATGCCTCATTACCTACGTGGAGAGGAAAGCTGCTGTATTTCTGGCTGCTAAAGCAGAGACACAATTTAATCAATGCATTTAGAAATAAAATCCTAATGTCTTGTTCCAAAGTGGGCAAATTAAATGCACAACAGAGGAACAGTTTTAACATTGCCATGTATAATTAGCAACTCAAATGTAGGCAGATATTGTTAGATTTTTTTTTTGCTTACTGCTGATTAACTTAATATTGGTAGGGAATGAGGGAAGAAATGGGTTCTGGCGAGGTGGTTAGGACAGGAGCCTCAAGCACGAGCTGGATTTGGTGGTTTTATAAAAATGTGCAAAGAAAAAAAGACGCCATTCCTTTCTGCTCCTTGCTTTGACACTGTCTAAATTAAATGCAGAGTTGCATTGGCTTTGCACGTTGTTTTTTGCTCGTTTGACATTTAATACTGTTGTATCAGGACCGCTCATCTCAGCCGAGATACTGAGGGGAAAATACGCAATTTAGACCAAATGTGCGAGGGGCTGGCTGAAGCCAACGCCTGTGCTGGGCGCAGGGAGGGAGCTTGCTGGGCTGTAAAAGGCAGATTGCCCCCAGGACGTGGCTGGGGAGTGAGTGCTGCCAGCACAGCCCTGGCACCCACCGGGCAGGTCTCCGGCACCGCTCCCCGCAGCCTCTTCTTGCCGTAATTGCCACTTCCTAACGCAGGCGGATAAAATGTGCTTTCTCCATAAAACCCTCATTAATCTTGTGTATAAAGCATATTTTTAAAGTTTATTGTAAACAATGGAGTTCTCTAGACTTTTTACTATCCCAAGTGCTGCAATGCTAGCACATTCAATAAATGTCATGTTATTGTATGTCTGAAGTTCAAAAAAAAAAAAAAAGGGGGGGGGGTTTAGTTGCAATCTGTAATTAAATCCAGCGGGAAGTATTTCCTGAATAGCAGAGACCTTTCACACTCTGTTACCTAATTCTTTACAGGTGATTTTCCCCCCCACATCCCCTCCTCTTTTTTGGCACTGGGAAGTGGTAGTCATAGCAAAACCGTCTGGATTTCAGAGCGAGAAAATGCTGTTGTCTCTGAAATTGGTAAATGGCTAGTCCTCAGGGCAAGAAGCAGTAACTTCACATTTATTTTTCCTCCATAAATAGTAAAATGATTGAAAGGACTTTGAAGATAATTATTTTTCTTCCAAAAGAACCCTCTTTTGGTGGAAAAAGAACTGGACGCAACACTGCGTTTTCCCCTTTTGTGTCAGAGAAGACAGAGGGCAGCGTGGGGAAGGGGCTGCTCCCCTGCCTCTGTTTTCCAGCCCTTGGGCACCTCCAGACCGTGTGGCAGGGGAGGCTGTGCCATGGCCGGGCTCTCTCGCTGCACAATGAGCAGCAGCCCAGGCACAGGGCGGCCTTTCCTCCTTCTCTCTCCTGAGGAAGAGTCCGCCTCTCCCCTCCAACCTGCTTTGCTGGAAGAGGGGCTCTCCCAGGCGAAATAACATACATTGGGAGGAGCCTTTTGTGGCCAGGCTCTCATACTGTTCTTTGAAAAACTGTCCCTTTTTTCCTCCGCTCCCTGAAGAATAAAGTGATGCAAAGAAACACCAATGGCACAGCAATGACTCGGGCTGTTACATGCAGGTCTGATTTGATATATGAGATCAGTTCCTATAGGATAATTCTCCACTCGTTTCCTTCCATGCTCTGTGCTGAGCTTCTCATCCAGTGTTTTGATAATATCTTCTGAACAGTGAGCAACTTGAGAGTCAGTTAAAACCATATTTCTTCCAGGCAAATAAATGTATAAATACTCCCCAAACACGCTTGCAAGCAGAAGTGTCAGCTAGTGTTCTCCAGATATTTTGATGTTGATGGAATATAATTTTGCATTGACAAAGATGGAAATTTAAAGTAATGACTTGACTCAACAGCCTTCAAAACAGTAGATAAAAATTCAGCAAAATTTCTTTACTGTTGGTAGAAATGATTGTTTTAATTTTAAAACATCTAAAAAAAAAGGTGCTGTGCTTAGTTTAGGGATGTTCCTGACCTCTTGGCAGCATCCTTTGTGCCAGGGTTTCACTGCCAGTGGTTGCCTCAAATGCTGCTCCTCTTATTTCTTGTTGGCCACCCAAACCCATCACATGGGCGTTACTGCAGCTCCGTGGCCTCTAAAGTAAACTTGGGAGCAAAACTGCCTCTCTCAAGTCAACAGCTCTTGGGGAAACTAAGTCACATGTATTTTTTGATAAAAAATGGTGCAGAATTTCCTTCTTGCCTCAACACCAGCATTACCACTCGCTCCAGGGCTGTATCTGTGGATGGTGCTGCTAAAATAGGACCAGGGGTTTGGAAAAGGGGGACACCTACTGTTCATCACTTCCCACTTGGAAACCAGGAAAATTGCCACAACTGAGCTGATTTGCCTCTTGGAACGCTGGTGAGTCCTAGAACTTTGTGAGACCATGGGAGGAATAGGATGTCATTGCTGAGCCATGGACTGCTTTACATTGACCACTGTGTGAGCAAAAGAGTGGGCTGTTCATACCAACCATGGCATGGGTGTGCAGGAGGTCCTGGGAGAGCTGTCACATGGTGGGACAAGACCCCACCTGCCCTGCTCTTGCAGCTCTGGTTGGTTATAGCAGTGTGCAGGGGTGAGGCTCATGGTGTGTGTCATGTCCAGAAATTATCCTCTGTGTGTGTCACCGTCTGTGCCACTGGCTCCCTGCTTTCTAAAGGTTTGTGGGTACATCAAAGCTGTCATGGGGTGTTTTGCCCCACGAGAGGCCCATGCCTTACAGGAGGCTTTGCCTACAAGGTGGCCTGAAGATTGGCCAATAACAAACACCATTGGTGCTGTATCAGTGAAAAAAATGAGTCACAAAGCTCTAATGAAGGTGACTTCTCTCAGCTTGGCCATGGTTCGGATAAATGGTACTTCCTTCTGGTTTCCCAAAATGCAGCTGTTTCCTATCCATTTCTTTGGTGGCTGCAAACTATAATGCTCACTCTCTGGGGAGCAGCAGATCTCTGAGTTGTAACTGCAGAGCTCAAATAGCCCAACCAATGAACGTAGGATTGGAAAATACAATCCAGGGGTCGGGTACTTTGCTGTATCTGTTCTCAGCACAAAGTGAAAGTACCTCGTCTGCACCAAACCTCGCGCATTTACACCTCGCTTATCTGCAAATGCCACAATTTTTCCACTTTTATTAGCAGTGATTTTTCCACTTTTATTAGCAGTGATTAATAGCAGAACACTGCAGCGAGCCCTCCTCTTACTCCAACTTCATTACTTTTACAAAATAGACTACAGCCCACTTACTCGAAAACGCTTTGCTCAGAAGAATTATTGATGACTAAAACCAAGCTACACTTGTCAAAATAAATTACTCAAGTACCTTTTGAGAGGCAGCAGCCCTTCCTCCTTAGGGCTGTTGCCTGCCATGGTGATTTGCACTGCATGGGGACTTGTAGTGGGACAGCAGTGCTGGTGGAGGCTGTGAGATGCCACGTGGCAGCTCTGCAGAGCAGCAGGGGATGTGGGAGTGATTTGGATCCTCGAGTTTCCTTGTACTTTACCCATATTGCATCAGCTGTGAGTGTAGTCAAGCTTCATTGGTACAGGAGGTTGATTTGCTCATTGGGTTGCAGAGCTTGGGTGTGCAGGATTGCCTCCAACCCGCGTGGTGCCTCTGGGTTTGCACGTGGATGCAGGAGTCAGCTGGGAGCTGGATGGAGATATGGGGAGCTCCCTGTGGGCTGTGAGATGGGGTGGCATGAGGAGGCACAGAAGAGCATTTATTTTCATCAGTAGCATGGGAGGAATTACACTAATGAAATTTGCTCCAGATCTTCCGCTTTCTTAGGGTAATATGTAAATAAGTGGTTGTACTTGATGATCTCAGAGATCTTTTCCAACCCTAATGGTTCTGTGATTCTGTGGAGAAGGAGATAGCAGCTGGAGGCAGAGAGTGAGGAGGTGATGCAGGGACAGGCCTGGAGGGATGTATCTGGGGACAAGCCTCAGCTCCTGCTGTGAGTGTAACTGGCTCACTCACTTTGCTTGGCCTGGGATAGTCCCCCACACCTGAGCACATAGAAAAGTTAAGGTTGGAAAGGACCTGTAAGACCATTGAGTTCAACATTAACCCAGCACTGCCAAACCCACCACTAAACCATGTCCCCAAGTGCCACCTCTACACACCTTTTAAATCCCTCCAAGAATGGAGACTCTACCAGTGCCCTGGCCAGCCTGTTCCAATGCTTGGAACCCCACTGGTGAAGAAGTACTTCCCAATATCCAATCCAAACCTCCCCACATGCCACATTTGATCTAACACATGGCTCATCAGTGGTGCCTTTTGGGGGAGCACTCAGTTTTATTGCCAGATGCAGTGGTGGTAATACAGAGATGGGTGTGTAAAGGATTTGTTTCTTAGGTACCATGAGTGTGTTCACAGCAATATTTGGGGACAATATTATAGGCCAAGCAGAGCTTTCCAGACCAAGTTGCCTTTCTGCACTAAAGCAAGTGAAGATGCATGAACGCCCACAGGTATTAATTATGCTTCAGTGGCTCTTCTTGGGCACAGGCTGAAAGCACAGAGGAACACTGTGATGGGAAATCATGGGGGTTCACGTCTAGAGGAGTATACTCTTGTCCCCCTGCAGAGAGGCATCTCCAGAGGGGTGTCTGGGTGTACGGGATTCAGCAGCCTTCATTTTGCTGCAAAGAGATGCAAACTGAGAAATTCAAATTGCCCATCTTGGCATAGGGCACCTAAAGCAATGGGTGTACCAGCTCTAAATAGGAAGAACAGCAGATTGCAAGTGTTTAGAGGAATGTGTTTGTATTTTATCAGGCAAAATTAAGCCCTTAAAAAACCATCAAACAAACAGAAAAAGAGTACTAAATCAAACATCATGGGGAATGGAGCAGAGGTAATGTAATAGCTTAATTGAAAAATTAACTGGAATTGGTGGAGATATGACTGCTGCTCTCTGGATTGAAAACTGGCTGGAGGAATGTAAACAAAAGACAACGAGAAACAGGATTTGGTTGAGGGGAGGCTCTGTGTTGCTGCAGACACACCAAGGATGTATCCCCTCCTAGCAGCACCCCGATGGCAGTACAGGATGGAGAGCAGGGGGTACCCATGACACAAAAAATCATATTCTCAGGAAAATCCTGGCTAATGAATTAAAGAAAGCCAGCCTCTCATGTGTAGTAGGAAGGTGACACAGGATTGGTAGACAGAGAGTGGTAGACAGGACTTTGAAGCATAAGGTGATGTGGAGTGCAGCTGTGAGGGGTGGCCAAAGCCCTTCCAAAATAACCACCCTGGTGAGCCAGCCAGCCACACCAGGATGCTTCTTTCAGTGAGGTGGGATTTCACTGAAATGCCAGTAATGCCCATGAACCACCAGATCAAATAGACCTTTATTTTTCCTCCCCGCCAAACCCCAGTTATCTATTGGAACCAGATGCATTTTTTTCCGTAGGAATTTCCAAGCAGGGAAGGCCAGGCTACCTTGTTGTAGTCAGAGAGATGATGGTCTCCCCCTGAATTTTTGCTTTTTCAGGCACATGGAAATGCAGCCTTTTTCCTTGTGATGAGAAAGGTTTTCCAGGAGAAAAGTTCAGCAGACACTTGTTGTTGAGCAGAGTTTGAGGGGCTGCAGCATGATGCCCTGCAAACTTCACCCACCGCGTTCACCGAGACGTTGCAGATACACACACCAGATTATTTCCATGTTCTCCTTTGTGTACCTTAGCCACATTTATTTTTTTTTAATCATGTAGGACTTTGTTTTCCTTTTTTTTTTTTTTTCCTTTAATAACATTTATTTCATTTAGAGCTGTTTTGAAGTAATAGACACCTTTAGGTAGCAGCTTCTTACAACGTATAAGCCCGTTTATCAAAGGCAGGATTTGCTGCTGTTGTTTTTCTATTAGGGAGGAATTACACTAAGCCTGTAGCAGACATTTTGTGTTACCATGGCAGCCCATATTTCCTACAGGGTTGTGACCTCTAATGACTACAGTGGAAAGCTAGGAAAAATGGGGACTCTTTGAAGATTAGTAAATAAATGCATACTTATGCAAACTATCCAAGAGATGGCTAAACTATAAGAGAGGGAACGGCACCATTCAGAACACTGAGTAAATGGCTCTTTGTAAATACCTGTGTTTTTTAAAAATCACCTTTCATTTCTCCATGCTTTTAAAAGGCTGTTTTGTTTCCATCAAAGTGGCACAGCGAACACATTTTCTGCATAGGGCCCGTATTATTTTTCATGTAATGAAACAGAAATACAGAGTTCAGAATTTCAGCAAAAGATGTTTCTTACCACCTAAATCATTCTTTTTTTATAGCCTTTTCAAATATTATTGCCGTCATGATTGAATTTTCAGTGTTCTTTTAGTTCATCATTGCTAGATAAAATAAGGCAGCAGAATGTACTGAACTTTTAAACAGACGTCTCAGTGGGAGCTGTCTTTATTCTTTTAAAATAGCGTAGTAAAAAAAAAAGTCTCTGTTTTTAAAAAGAACAGATTGATTTTTACGTATGGGATTTAGTAAAAAGGAAAAATTGCATCTATCGAGTAGCACACAGTACTTGTTTTGGACCATTAAAATACCTACAAAGGTATTTTATAGTATTTGTTTGTGAATTTTAAATGATCCTGCATTGTACTCTGCAGTGATCTCCTAAATTGTATAAAGCCTCTGTAGACGTGCTGGTACTCTGTGCATCTTCAGTTAATGACCCTTTTCATGTAAGCACAGCTGTTGCAATGTAAAAAAATAAATTAGCAAAATGTGCCTCTTCTCCCTGCATCTTCCCTTTACTTTTCTGTGGATTTCAGCATTTTTCCCCTTCAGTCAGTAACTTTCCAGACTCCTGCAGCCCAGAAATGTGGTACCAAACTCTTTCCCACTGACGCTGTCAGCAGAAAAGGAGCAGATCAAGGTCTCACAAAACAAAACCAACATTGATCAGATCCTGAATCTCTTCCTCTCCTCTCGGGAATACCCAGGTTGAGACAACACTGCTGCTCCTTATGATGGAGGTTGTTTTAACCCTTTTCTCTTCTTTTAGGGAGTAAAACAAGCCCCTTTGCAGGTAACCCCACAAGACCTGGCTTTCCCAGGGAGCACTGGAGTATCTTGTGCTGAAGCCACATCCATCTACTGATGGCTGCAATGCTGCCAGACACGGGTACCCCCACCACAGGTTGGGATGCACTGGGAATGCATCACCCTGGTGCTGATTCTACCCACCTGCTCCTCTCTCCTTGGAAATCATGCAGGCTTGAGCACACCAGGATGGCCTGGGGAGCAGTTTTGTTGTGCCCTGGAAGGCTCAAAACTGATATCCACAGGGATATTCCCTGTTTCCAACAGACTTGACTTTCTCAAACGTTGGATGCTCACAAAGGATGGGAAAGCCTGTGGGGGGGTTTGTGATCCAGCCTTGTATCAGCATCTAATATTGTAGTGAATTTTAGCAAGGTTTTGGGATGGCTGCAAGGGGTGTGGTATGGGGAATTGCTGTGCTCTCTTGTGCATGGGAAAACGATGGAGACTGGAGGCAGATGGAGAAAAAGCATTTATTTTGGTGTTGTCTGATTTCTTTGCGTATGATTTTGCTTCTTGTTAACAGCACTGGCAATACAAACTTACAGGCTCTTTCTAGGGATGGGGGACACCAGGTGCCTTCTGGGCTGGTTTGTATTGCTGAAAGCTCATGTTATTAATTTTCCTGGAATTGGGAGTTTTGGTTCAAAATGAGATGTTCCCAATGTCGTTATCCTAGTTTTCTTGCACAACTTCACAATGTGCTTACGAGCCAGGCTATTTTATGTCCTTCTTGCTTCTCCTCTTGGTAGCTCTGAAATGCCTGTTAATTGCCAGTGATCCAAAAAGGGCCATCTGAGGAGGCTCCTCAGGCACTCTTCCCCTCCTGCTAGTGAGGAACCCCTCCCTGGAGCAGGGATGGGGGTGTACAGTCCCAGCTTCTGAACTCCTGCCCTCCTCACCCAGGGACAGAACTGCTCCTCTCCCTCTGCATGGCTCTTAAAGCTTTTACTCTTCCAACAGGAAGGTTTGCCTGCTGACCAGCCTAACCTGAGGTGGGGTGTGCACAGATCTGCCCTTTACCTGATCCCAGGCTCTCTGGAAATCCTGCTGTTGGCTTCCTGGGCTCCCACAGGATGTGTTCTACTTTTTAAAGCTCAAAAAAGTCTTGAGAGAGAGGGGCTGAGTGCATGGCCTCCATCTGTGTGTTGTAGGTCGCTTGCCTCAACCATGAAGCAACCCTATCCCCCCGCCCATCCTTGAACACATAGTTTCCAGCCCAAACTATTTGACAAATCTGACCCAGACTAGCTAATAGCTTCAGGGTGACCAAAACCTCCTATCTGATGAATTTACGATTCAGCTGAAAACTCTTGCTTTAGTGAAGTCCAAACATAGAGGGGAAGCTGGTGGTTAAGGCAGCAGGGAGGAAGAGAGGAAAAGAAATCTGGTGAGGAATGCTGGGGAGGCTGAAATGGGATCCTGACGTGAGCACTTTGGAAAGGGGGGGTCTCCCTGGTGGAGGACCCCCAGGTCCTGCGTAAGGAGAGACCCCTCCACCCCTTCCAGTGTTTTTTTTGTGAAACTGCTCTCTTCCTTTGGTTAATACTTTTTTTTTTTCTGTTTTGAAGGATATTTTTTACTAGTCCTTGAACGCAAAATTTTTTTGTCCCTGCTGACGTGAGGTCAGAGGGATGCTTGTGTTAAATGGAAAGGGCAGTGTGGACTTCTGAGAACAAAGTGGAATGATTCTGCATCTGGTGGGGTGGAGCAGCACTAAATCACTACTTTTGGAAAGCAGTGATCTGGTTTTGTAGTGTGGCAGCTGAGCAGACCATTCTGTGATTTTCCACTCCCAGGCCACTGTCAGTGAGAGCCACTGGCACCCCCAGCACCTCGTGGGCTCCCTGCAGCTCCCTCCTTGTGCAGAGCTGGGCAGTGGCACTGCAGAGATGTGGGGGCACCCTCAGGGGCTAGTGAGGACCTTTGGGAAATGCAATGACTTCTGCATGCCCTGCTCCTGGTTTCTGCCAGCTGAGAGCCTGATGGTAAAACAAAAGTGGTTTGGAACAGACCGGCACTGGGCATCCACTGCTCTAGGACTCCCAAAGACAGCAATTCCAAAAGACAGCAAAGTTGCACCTTTTGGATGTTTAGGAGCCCGATTTTCTGCATATCCCAGGGCAAGCCAGTGTGTGTGTAAAGTATATACAAATTTTACCCAATGTGCTTTCCAATGACCTTCACCTAGGTCTTCTGGGAATCAGGGAGCAACTCTGGCTGGTGATTCCCTGCTTGTGCTGCAGTCCCCCCATAACTTTGCACCTAATATTTTGGTAAGGAAGTTCTTATTTAGAGAAGGACTGTGGTTTTTAACTGGGACCATGGCTTTTAACTGGAGCTGGCTTGTACGTGGACAGCTGAATGTCCCAGAGGCAGCCTGACTACAGAGAAAGGAGAGATGCCCCCGGGTGATGTGAATGGTCTTCCTTGTGTTTGCTGCAGTTTCCAGACAAAGTGCTTCAGCAGGCTGCTGGCACTGCCATGCTCTCCTCTGCTTTCAGAGCTGAGAAGCATTAAAAAACCCCAGATGCAGTAATTCTGAGACAAAGTCTCCAGCATTTTGATCCAACCCTCCTCACAGCCACGATCACCTCATGCACCCTTCCCCACCTGGGCTCACCCCACCCTGGTGGATGGTGCTGCTGCTGGGGGTGACCCATCTGCTTTTCTCTTTTCTTTCTGAGGCTTATTGGTTTGTCAGTTCTCCCCAGCTGAAAATCAAATATGTATGTCCAGTGTGCTTTTTATCTAGTTAACTAAACACAAACAATGCATTCTGCCTCTTCACTTTGAGAGCTTTCAACCCTTTCTCTTTTATCTCTGCCTGTATTGTTCTTTAGCAATCTGACAGTTGATTATTAAATGGTTTCTCTTTCTCCTTTATCCTCTGCCCATAATAGTCAATGATTTTTCATTGGGCATCACTCCCAAAGTGCCTTTATATATTCAGAGCTAGGCGATGTTGGACATTGATATGATTCTGTGATTCTGAAACAACACAGGTGCTTGAAAAGGTATTTCTTCTTTTCTGGGGCAGTTAATCTGATCTGGTGACTTGAGACTTGTCTCCAGCCCTGCTGGAAAGACATTTTGGAGAAATGTCATCAAGCTGAAGTGACATGTGCTTACTCCCAGCCATTTTTTTGGCGTGTTGTTCTTTCTGCTCCCTCGTCACCAAAACCCCGTTGCATGTCTGTGCAGCCTGATGTTATTTAAATTGCTTTACCATGGTTTATTAGCTGCTGTGGGGAGTGTCTTTGCCTGCCATTGCCCGTGATGGAACTGTCCCCATTGATGAAGTCACCTTGTGTACAGCAGTGCTCTGATCCACACTTCCACACACCCAGCAGGACACTGTGGAGGGCATTTCTGGAGCTCCACTTTCCAATGTGGGAGTTTTGACCATCAATGCTGATATTCCTTCTAGACATTTGTGCCTGCTGACACTGAGGACTGGTGTGTACCTCCTTGCCCAAATTAGAATGAAGCCAAGCTTTCTGCCTGAAATACTTGTGAATATTGAAGAAAAAAAAATTTAGATATTTTAGTGATCTTATTTTTCTTTGTACATCTCCATGACCTTTTCTGCTGTGTTGGGCTCATTCATTTGAAGAGTCATTTCTTCACTCACTCTCAGTGAATAGTTGTGCTATGGGTATTGGTTTGCTATAATTTTGATGACTAAGAGCCTTTTCCACATTAGACTTTGAATTTGAACTGAATTAGAAGCAATAGTCAAAAGAAACAACTTTGTAAAGACCAGGCTCTTTTCCAGCCATTTCCAGCACAGGAGTTGCTAACACAACCACTGCATAGCTGCTTGTCAAATGTGGACAGAAATATTTGTAGCAATGATGCGAGCTGGAATGAAGTTACGGAATTCCTGCTATGCTGTGGCACTAAAATATGGTTTAAATTAAAACTGAGGCTAAGCGTATTATTTACTTGATGAGTTTTGTTCCACTCCTCCTCTTGGGATACCTAAAAGCAGGCTGCTATTTCTTCTTATTTGTTTTTTTAATTCCTCTGAGATGAATGGTGTCCTCTGAATCAAAATGACACTCGATATTTGAAATTCACCTTCACCCAGCTGCGTTTGGTCACATCAGTAACACAGTGGTGTTGCTTCTGTTCCTTGAACGACCACGGGTTGTTTCTTATCACTGGGAAAGGGTGAGAAGAACCCACAGGGAAGTTCAGCCTCTCAAGGAGATGAGATACCAAGATCAGGGTCTTGAGCAAATGTTGATATTTTCCCCCTTGTTGGGGCAGTGCAGCGTTCCTGGGGCACTGTGAGTGCCAGAAAGGATTGGTGCTTGGAGAGTTCCTAACCTGAAGGTGGGATCTGGATTTAATTTTCTCCCCTTACAAATGTATGCAGTAATTGGGCGCTTGTAAGTGCCTTGGGTAGTAAAAAGTATCATTGCATCTCTGTCTGGCTTCTTTAGGAGTTTTTTTAAGGCTGGGTCCAGACCTCCTGACTTCCCAGTCTGGTACGAGGCACGGCAGAGATGGAGACTTCATCCAGGAGACCTCATCACCTCCAGCTCCACTGTTGTAAAAGGGAAGTGGTCCTTGGGGAAAGAGTCAAGGTTACAAATAATTTTGCATGGTCCCTCCAGAAGCTGATTCACTGCTCAGTTACCCTCCCTTGCAGATGAGCAGCTTTTTTCCTGTTTACAAGTGCCGTGACCTTTGGGGCTGTGCTGTCCTGTGCAGTCTGCCCAGGCAGAGAGGGGTGGGTGTGCAGGGTGGAACGGGGGAGCAAGGAGTCAAGGCAGTTTTGTGCTTGGCTGTGCCCTGATTTTTGTGCAGTATGTTCAGCAAATGAATATTCCTCGGTGTCAGATGCCAGAATCTTGCTGTGTTCACTCTGATGCACTGTATCTGCAGGAACAATCTCTGGGACTCCCTAGTGTCTCCTGCCCTCCTGTTGTGCTGTGACAAAAATTTGAAGTATATAAATATATCATGTTGGGAACTTGGGTGCACTGTGTCCTTGCTCTGCCTAATGGAGAAGTAAATTTTTATTCTGGCTCTTGCAATCTGAAGCATAAAGACGTGGTCTGAAAGGGTGAACCAGCCTTACATTCTATTTCACCTTTTCTCAGCCCAGAAATGGGGCAGTTTCTGCCTGCATTGTGCAGTGATAGCCATGAACTCGCTGTGCTGAACATCTCCCTGGTGCACTGTTAGGCTTTGTTTTGGAGTCCTTGTTCACTTTCTGGGCTCAGACCAAGCAAGGAAGAAAAATACGGCTTTCTTCTGCATGTAGTCAGAGAAAAAAATTGAACAGGTTTGACATGAAATCACTGGACTATTGGAAAACAAAGTAGAAGATTTTGATCTTGCCAAATCATGTGTCTTGTAAACAGAAATTATTGCTTTATTGTACTTGTAGGGCAGAGAGAAGTCATTCCAAGCTGTAAATAAATTACGACTAACCTGGGGTTTAAGCAGGACTTCATACATAAGGACTCGCTGTTCTTGGCCCACCCTGAGCCTCTCAGAGACTCCAAAACAAACCCTCTGGAAAAGCCTGACTGGAGCCCTTGGCACACTCCAGGCCACCACAAACCTCAGCTCTGCACTCTGCTGGTTTGAGAGCCAGCAAAGGTCACCCAGGAGTGTGCAGAGTGCCTGGCTGAGGTGTTGCTCTGCTGGTTTGAGAGCCAGCAAAGGTCACCCAGGAGTGTGCAGAGTGTCTGGCTGATGTATTGCTCGAGGCAAGGGCTGGGTTTGAGCCTGAGCTCTGCTGCTGGGGGTGCAGTCTGGGCTCCCCAAGCCCTCCTGCCACCCCCACCGAGGCAGCAGCCCCCGCCCCAAGGGGTCCCGATCCCAGAGGGGCTGCATCACAGCAGGGACCCCTCCCCACTGGGGCTGCACCCAGAGTGCCAGTGCTACCCCTGGCCCAGGGGGAACACAAGAAACACCAGGGTCTCTCACTTAGGGCGAGTGTTTGGTGAGGTTTTATGAAGGGATGGAGCTGTCACTGCTGGAGGTGGTGACACCTCTGTCGTGGAATGGGCCCTGTCCGCAGTCCTTGGCTTTGTCTGTCTGTCTGCCCTCAGCAGGTAGACTGGAAACACAGAATTTATGCTTCAAATCATCCAGGCTGTGGTGTGTATATTTCTTCCACTGATGTTTCTAAGCCTGTGGCTGCTAATTATCAGTTAATAATGAAGTTTTCAGAATTAATTCAGAATAGTGGTACTTTTTTATTTCATTCCTTCCTTTCCACACACCAGCTTGCTCATGGGGCTCTCTGCTGCCTGCACTGCTTGTAGCAAAGGTGACAAACCCACACCTTGAGCAGCATGGAAGTGTTTGTTGTGGAGGACAAATTTGAACCAAACGACAACAGTCCTGACTGAATGTAACTTGGTCTGGAAAAAATCCAGAACTATCATCACTGAGACCAGGGAGAAGAAAAGTAAGTAGAAATTGTGCCCTGCAAAACTAAAACTTGTTTCCAGGCTGGATAATTTTGCAAGGAGATACATTTGTAATTCTACCTGGAAGCCAAAGAAGTTAGTGCGTGTGCATCACCAAACCCAAAGGTGCAGAAAAAGGAATTGCCAAGATCAAGAAAAATGAATATCAAAGAAACATAAAGGTTACACCCAGGGGTCGTGTTCTAGATCAGAATGTTTGTTCTTTGGGTGCAGGGCACAGTTGCTCTCCTCCTCTCTGCCCTGTGCTGCCCTGTGCTGGGTTCCCATGCAGAGCAATCCCTGTTCCTGCTGGGCAGCAAGGCTGGGATAACCAGCACAGAGCTGCAGCACAGGCAGAGAGGGATATTTCACCCCAAATATAAGAGAAAAAGGCAAAATTTGAAACAAAGACTCTTTTCTTTTTGTAGTTTCACAGCAACTTTACATGAATGCATTCCAGGATGCAAACTGGTTGTGGGAATCAGGAAGATACAGATATTTTTCTTCTGGAGTGGTTAATTTATTTTCCTTAACCTTCAGTCTTCTGGACTGCACGGTCTGTGTCTCCTCCTCTGCTAGATGTGAATGAGGCTTGTGAGAATCTTGTCAGAGAGCCTTGACTCTGCTTTTGTATTTGTCTGCAGCAGCAGAAGCGATGGTGTGTTGTGGGGATGCCCAATATACCTTGTCCTGCCTTCGAGTCTTGAGGGTGTCAGCTGGGAAGGAAATCTCCAGGGAACTGTGAAGGACAAGCATCCTTCTGTTCCCACTGCAAAGATGGAAGGCAGCTTGTTTCCCCTACCAACCTGCTTTCTTTATGAACTGAGGAAGTGTGGAGGGAAAGGAGCAGCAAGACATCAAGGCCATGGAAAACAGAATGGAAATCAGGCAGCCACTGAGCTGCTGGGTTAGGATGTGTCTGCATGGGTGGGTCCAGGGCTGAGGACCAGTGGTCTCTGGTGGCAGCCTGTGATATCACCAGAAGTCACCAACACTTCCAAAAGTTGAGAACTCCAAAATTTCTCTGCAAATTTCTTTACACCTTGGCCAAGGCAGCCTAGGGTCTGAGGCTCCCCTTGCTGGGTATTTATGAGATGCTCCCTGCTCTCCCAGGTAGTCTGGCTGAGTTCAAAGGCACTGCTGCAGTTGCCTGGATAGGGATTATTCTCAGGAGTAAATCTCCACAGGATCAGACCCTAGGTGTGCATGATAACACAGTTACATGTCGATTTATTTCTATTTTAAATGCCTTCACTTTAAGCCTGTAGGTACATTTACTTCACAAATTCTACTTGCTAATGTTTTCTTGGAAAAATTAAAGGGGAAAAAAGCCAGCCCCCAAAAGCACTGAAATAGATGGCTGCCACAATAAAAAGGATCACCTGGAAGTCAGCATCTTCAGCCAGAGCTGTCCCAAGAGCCCTGTCTCTGTCCTAGCATGAGATAAAAACCTCCATGGACAGACAGGCTCTGGCTGTGCCTGTGAAAGGGAAAAAAGCCTGGGTCTGCTGGATCAAAAGAGACTGGGATCTCTGAGCAGGCAGCCTCTAAACCCAACCTTGCTCGTCCTCCAGTGCTGGCACTGTGCCATATGCAGCTGTGGGCCACTGATCCCCCCCCTGCTGTCCATCCAGGGATGAAGCTCCTTGCAGGGCTGTGTCACCTTTGTTGTCCCTCTGCTGCTGCCCATGGGGACCTGCTGCCCCTGGAGCCCTCCACTGCACTCCAGTGGCACTTAATCCTATAACTGGGAATTAGGGAGGCTGTTTTCCATGCATGAGCAGGCATGGACAGGGTTCCCAGGACTGAGTGGGTCTGGCACAGCATTCCCAGCCTCCCAGCATGGCAGGGCAAGGGACAGCAGGGCACAGCCCCACGTGAGTCTGCACAGACTGATCTAAATCAATCCCCTGGTAGTTCAAAGCCATTATGCCATGTCCTGTCACAACAGCCCTACTGAAATATTTGTCCCCATCTTTCTTACAGGCCCCCTTCAAGTTTTTAAGGCTTCAGTAAGGTGTCCCTGGAACCTTCCCTCTCCAGGCTGAACTACCTCAGCTGTCTCATTCTGTGGTCAAAGGAGAGAGGGAGAGGTGTATGGAAGGTGCTTTGCATGGGCCACTGGGATCTAATTTAGCAACATAAGTGCTGCCCAAATCATGGAGGCACCATCCAGCCGTACAGGAAGCCCAGCACCCAATTGAAGTCCTCATGTGATAGCAGGATGGACATTGCAGTAGTTGTTGACAGATCTGTACAGTTCTGGGTCAGGGTACAACCTCCCTTACCTGAATGTCTTCAGATGTTTATTTCAGAAATGCAGCTGGTCTGGCCCAGCTCTCTGCAATGGTACTGGGAACGGAGGATGAGTCCTGGGACAGCTCAGATTTTGGCATGTTGAGTGGATGGCTGTAAAACCTTTAGCCTCTTTTCTAGGATTTTTCAGTGGCCAAAGAGACAGTGGTTAGCAGAAATGCCTCTGTTTAATGATGAGGATGATGACAGTGATGATGATAATAGGTCAAAGAATAAGAATAACATACATAATAATAATTAAAATTCTGAATAATAGATTGCATTTCTTGTCTCAAAGTTATATTCGGAAATAATAACACAGTGAAGTCCAAGTCAGCTCCCCAAAACCTTTGACTGCAGTGCCAGCATCCCAGGCAGCCAGGCTGGGGACAGCTGGGCCAGTGGCATTTGGAAAAGCAAACTTGGGCATTCACAGGCTCAGCAGAGGAGGCAAAGGGCCTTCAGCACTTGGGTTTCTGAGCGCTTTCCTCAAGGTGAGCCAGTAAAACACAGCTTATCTTCTCTTCTTCAAGCTGTGTTGTATTCAATGAAGGAAGAACTTTTCTTAAAGGAAAGCTGTGTTTTCTGAAGCCATTTGTGTGCTGGGATGTGTTGCATCAGCTGAGAACAAATGTGCTGGGTTAGGGCTTGTGATGTGGCTGGTGGCTGATGTAACCGCATGTGGGGACTGGGACAGAGGCTAAAGAGCACTCTGAAAGCTCAAGGAAGTCAAAAATCATTTTTGAAGGGACACAAAAGCAAAGCTGGCATGTATCTGTCTGTCTGGTTTTAATCTACTTCCCCTGAAGAGATTCTTGGTTAGTGATTTTGGGTTGTTTTTTTCTGCTCAGCACATTTTCTGGGCAATTAGAGAAGTGGTCAGAAAGTGATCTGTTTCACAATAGTTATTCCTTTTCTTTGTGAGTTAGGGTTTGCTGAGAGTTCATAATCTTCTTTCCATGGGAAAAAAAAAGTTCCAAAATCAAACTTTGTTGGTTATTTTGGCAACTGGTTATTTTCCAGACAATTCACCTGTGTATTACCTGGAGTGGCTAAAGAAAATTAAATATCTTGAGGGTTAAAAAATTTGATACTTGATGGTTCATAAATACTTTTCTTATAAGAAAGTATTTGCTGTAGAAAATATTATTGATAAAATAAAACCCTAAAATCCACATGGATTTTTTTTTTGATGATTCACTCTTCTTACACACATGCAGCTGTCTTCTTGCATGTCAAATACACATGATCATTTTGGATGCAGTTGATTTATTTAACGTAGGCAACAGAAAGATGAAGGAATTTTTAAAGCTGGTACCCACGTCAGTATTTTGGCTTTGAAGCAAGAGGCCTTGCTGTTGGATGTGCACACATTTTCCACATTTTCTCATCATGTTTTGTCTTCTGTTAATAGTCAGCTCCTGTTATAGATGGGAGGCAACATGGGCAGCACCCTGACAGTCTGGCTCTTTATTTGGATGTGGAACTCCAGGCACTGCAACTTTGGCTGTGAATGTTTGGCTGTCACCCATGTTATGCAGTCAGCAGGAATCCGAAATTACGATGATGGGTATTTATTGTTTGTGTTATGACATCTTTTAGGGATCCAGCTGAGTGCTGTGCTTGCTCCTTCCAGGCACAGCTTGTACATATGGGGACAAATGGGGTTTGTCCTCTGCATCCTTTGGCCAGATGAGGGGCAGGAGGGAAAGGGGAATCAGCTGGACCAACCCTGCCCCAGCCAACCCGCACAGGCTGGCCAGAGAGATGCACAGATTTTAGGGAATGAGTCAAGCATTACTCTAAAAAGAGGTGCCCAGGCAGGGAGTTTGGGGAGTTCATTATGGACACAGGGAGAGGAGTTCTGGAGGTCACAGGGGGGCACAAGAGCCCCCCTTCCTGGGCAGGAATCCCTGCAGGGTCCCTGGGGCATGGGCTGTGGGGTGAGACCCGTCCTGCTCCATGCTGCTGCCTGATAAGCTCTGTCCCAGCTGGTTGCTTTCACAAGAGTTATTTTCAACCAAGCAAGGGTATTAGGCAGCCAGATTAGGGTCTAAGGTTTGGCTATTGTATCTAGAGCAATTAAAGCAATTTCGTTCTGCAGATGTTACGGCAGAACAGCCTGTTGGCTTCACTGGGAGCTGTGCCTGTGGAAGGAATCCCAGGCTTTTGTGGGTAAGATTTGCTTATTGCTTCTCTGCCCCCTACTTAGACATCTCTTCCAATCCTGTGTCTGCAAAAATTCACAGCTCCAGTCTGTTGCAGATGTCCTCTGTCCAGAACTGATGCTGGCTGTGAGGTTTCCAAGGTTTGGGAGCAAATGTGAGTCTTGGATTGGAGTTACGCTCTCCTGCCCAGTCTCTGGAGAGGACATGTTGTCCACCAGCACATTAATACTACAGAACACAAACCTGGGAGACCATCTCATGGCATTCCTTCTTCCATCCTCCCTTTCAGTTGCAAGTTCTGCTCAGAGGAGTAAATGGACCTAAATCCCAGTGTAAGCTGATGCTTTTCTGTTGGGCTGGCAGCCCTCCCGAGAGAGCTTGGATTCAATATGCAATCCTTAGTTTTGGAAGCATTACCCTGGAAGTTCAGGTTATTTCTAATAGCGGGGCAGCTGTGGACCAGGTAGGATGACAGCACTCCTCTAGAAATATCCCACATTCTCGCTTTCATGTGCAGTGCTGTAGAAATTCCTGTGGCTGTGATGAAGAAGGAGAAGGAGGCATGGTGGGGCACAGGCCAAGCCCATGTGCAGTTTTAAGTCTTAACAAAGCAGCATATGGGGCGGAGCAAGGCCAAAGCTTGGTCCTGTGTGCCATCCCCATGGTCCTGTGTACCATCCCCATGGTCCTGTGTGACATTCTTGGGTCCTACATGCCATCCTTGTGTCCTGTGTGCCATCCCCATGGTCCTGCATGCTATCCTTGTGTCCTGTGTGCCATCCCCATGGTCCTGCATACTATCCTTGTGTCCTGTGTGCCATCCTTGCTCACTACTGCATGACTGCACCAGGGCTTCTGGTACGTGTAAGTGAACCCATAGCCACAAAAAATACCTCTCCTTAGGATGAATCTCAGCTTAGGGGTGGTCTCCTTGAACACTCCTTGTGCTTTGGATGAAGTCTGGTTTTCCCCCTGTTCTGAAATATTTATACCTTTCAAACTGATGCTGTTTCAACCACCTTCTGAAACGCAGCTTTGGCTTTCAAAAGCCGACTGCTGGGGAGGTTGTTTTGGTTTCCCCAGCGCTCAGTGCTCAGGCTGCCTCTGCTTTGTCTGCCCCTCGGCCCAACCCGGCCATGTGGCCAGGGATTCATGCCTTGGTTGGAGTTCTCTCATTTAATTTTCATGCATCATTTATAGCTTGCTGGGGTGATTTCATAAAGTGAATGTGTGTGGGTAAGGCAGGGGGCTGACGGGGAGCCGGTCATGCAGCTGTGACAGAGTGGTTGCTCCCTGCCTTTGTCATTATTTTCTGTACTTGGAGTGTGTTGGTGAGAAACCACTTCTGGACCAAGTATTCAGACTTTAAACTTGATTGCTTTCCTGAGGAAAAAAAAAAAAAAAAAAAAAAAAAAATCGCCTTCCCTTTCCTGGAAATCTGGAGAATTTCCCACACGCGACTTCTGCCCTGCAGACAGACGTCGTCATGGGGTGAAACCAAGCAGGGAGACCCCGAGGTGCTTAATTTAAGAGAAGTGCAGGGTTCTGCTGCTGTGAAATGATGGCAACTCCTGAAGCCAAGCCAAAAAACAACATCCAGCTGCCAGCAGGAGTTTACACAGGAAACCTGCCTTCTGGTGTGGGCAGCTGCACTCACAGCCCTTGTACTGTCCCCTCCTTTGGGCACGTTGTGTGGCCTTTGGTAGGAAAATGTGGGCTTGGAGGGGAACTGGTGGAGAGATTTGGAGGTATAGTTGAGAACAGGTGTCCTCCCTTCCCCACCCTTTCCCTTTTCTTGGGCCAGCATATTCATTTCATGAATTTATTTGATCTATTTAATAGATTTGCTTAGGCTGAACGAGAGTGTGCGGTGTCTGCGTTTCTGGTTGCTTGCATTAAGTTGTTTGCTGGGCTCATGTGTATCATGTCAGCCTAGAAATGACTACTGAGGAGAAGAGAACAAGCCTATCCTTATTGATTTCCATGTGGTTTGACTGGCAGCGCTTGGAAATGGCACAGGAACTGTGTCCAGTTTGAAATGCCACATGGTCATGGACTTGTGCCACCACTGGAAAGGTGATGGAGCAGCTGCCCTGATGGCCTTGAGCAGGGGTGACCAACCACCCACCCTGAACCTCAGAACAAGAGCTATGTATGAGTGGACAAGTTTGATTTGTTGTTTTTATTGGGCCAGTTCAATTCAAGTCTCACCCTGGGATCCGTGGTGGTTGGGCACATCCTACAAAAAGGATCTTCATGCTTGTTGGGCTGGAGCTCCAGGGAGGATGTGCAGGGTGTAGTGGGGTGAAGGATGGAGAGCATGAGTCCCTGTGAGCCAGGGTGGAAACTGGAGGTGATATTTAGAACATGGTTTGCATCCAGGATAATGCCTGACTGGGAGGTTTAAACCCAGACGTGCAGTGGTGGCTTTGAAGACAACCCAGAGGCGGTGCTTCAGCCATGAGATTTGGGAATGAAAATCCTTTTGGGAAGGCAAGAGGTTAGAGAGTACATCCCATCTCCCTGCTGGATGACATGCAGTAAAAGCTGGACTGGGATCCAGAACATAAAGCAGTGATAAGGAGACATGTTATGACCTTGTCTGCTGTTAGCAGCTTACACAGCCTGCCAAGGAAAAACCAGCCTGCATTACAAGAGCCATATGGTATTTCACTAACTCAGTGTATAAATCCCTAATACAATTAGAAGATCCAACTTCCATACTGAATTAGAGCCTCTCCATTGCATTATCTAGAGGAATTTCTGGATTGCTCAAGACTGTTGATAGCAGGAAGGAATAAAACCTGTATGGATGGGCAAAGGACAGGGTCTGTCAGCCTCCTGGGTGGAGCAGCCCTTTTGCTAACCTCTGCTGTGAGAAATCCTCTTTCTGGCTTGCACAGCCCCCTCAGGAGCTGCCTGGAGCTGGCCCTTGGGAGCTGGCTGCCCAACCTCATAGTAGCAGAGGTCTGTTTAATCAGGGAGAGTTTGTGCAGAAGTCCTGAGCAAGGGCGGGATTTCCATAGGAGGCCACCAAAAGCTACTGATACCAGGATAAGGTCTGGAGAAAAGAAACCTTGTACTCTCACCCTTTTTCTTGTTTTAGGCTGGGCAGGTTTACCCTGGTGTTACCCAGGTCTGCTTCAGACAGGGGTTGCTGGAAAGGTCCCCAGAACATACAAATCTCTCTCTTTAATCCAGTATATGGACCTCTCCGAGAGGTACCACTTTATTTGCAGATGAGAAGGGAAATTACCACATTGCCAATAAACCACCAAGCACTGTAAGGAACATGGCTGTGCTTAATGGTATCAGCATTGAGGGACAGCCTTGCAGTGGGCTGGGATGTGCTCTCACTTTCCCTGCAGCTACTGCAAGTCTTTTCTCCCTGCCTCAGTTTCTTCCTCTCAGAGAGCTGGCTAAGGACAGCCCTGCTTTGTGCTTCTCACAGAAAAATACCACTGCTCTTATTTCCTTTGCTGCAAAATGCCAGACGGGCCCTCAGTGAGGGCTCCCTTTTACCTGTGTTGTGGGGAAAGTAGCTTTTGTCCGGATGGTTATAGCTGTTTAAGCTAATCAGGTGTCTTGTATGACTACACAAAGCCTGTTTTTTTTGGCTGTGCCCTCTCCCTTTTCCTCTTTTCAAATGAATTACGTGCTGGAGCACATAATTGCAAAGTGTAGCCCCTGCTCTGCAGGAAGAGACCCTGAGATGGGAGCGATTTACCCGGGTTTTGTCAGGTGATGGTGACCACCAATGTAGAGGCTGAGGGAGGGAAGTGCTGTGGGATGATGTGTGTGAATACGAAATATGCTTTTAGCAAGAGCTGGGTCCTGCAGATGGCACAGCCCAAAGCTCAGCCCAGCGAGCCCTGTGTCCCTGTGTCCCCAGGTCCCTGCTGCCAGCTGTGATGGCTCCTCTGGCTGGGGTGGGAGACACTGTGTCCCCAGGCATGTCACCTCGAGTGGTGCCCACAGCAGCCCGTGTCAGGGTGGGGTGAGGGGGTGCTGGACCACTTTCCCCCACTTCCTGCAACTCTGTGCATGGCAGGCACTGGATTAGGGGCACTGACTTCTTTCTTGCTGTGACCATCTGGCAGCAGGTGTCTGTGCACAACCTGCATTTGTTTCGATGGCTGGAACTGCTGTAATGCAATGATTACCTGAAGTTTTCATCAAGATGAGACTTTCAGAAGCTTGTTTGTTGTAGCTCTTATACTAACTACTGCTTGCTCAGAGCTTGGCTTCTCTGAGCCTGTAGTCAGACAGTTTCACTTTTCTATTTTGAAAAACTGGATATGTTAAGTGCTGTTACAACCCTGGAGCAATTTTACCATGAGTACAAGTATATACACATACCACCAGGGATGAAACTGTTGAAAGCTCTTTCAATGAAATGGCCAATACAGTGGCAATAAATTCAGAGGAAATGGACATTATCTGCTGATTGACCTTCTTGGAACGTTAAACAGCTTTTGCTTTTGCCTTGAGGCATCTGGCTGCCTGACATGGCCAATTATCCTATGATAACATCAACTTCATTGGGTCTTATTGCTTCATTATGAAACTGCTTTAGCTGATAATGCATTGCGATTAGCAGGCAAATATTCTTGGGAAGGGAGATTACTCCTCGCCCACTGTTTGGCCTCGGAGCTGTGCAGTTTGTCTGCCTGCAGAGCACAAGGCAATGATGTGGGAAAGGTCCTTTCCAGCTCCTGGGAGCTGCTCTGGCAGCAGTGATGCTGCTTCCCCTGCTTCCCACTCTCAGCTGTGCATTTCCTCCCTGCATGCTTGGATCTTATCCTTGCCCAAGTGAAACAGTTTGTAAATATTTTTATTTATGGCAGGATAAGTGCCAGCACGTGGCTGTCTCTAGAGGAACAAAAATACCAGTACTTAGTCCTTGCTTGCCTGGAGCACCAAATCCTCTTCTGTCATAATCAGAGCTGTGCATCGCACTCTGTACCACGATCCAGCCTGGCATGTTCCTCCCTTTTTGTCCACATAACTAGAAGGAAAGAGAGCCTCTCCACAGGTGCTCTTTATCCTTACACCCATCTTCTCCTCCTGGCCTGTGGTGGATCAGAGTTTAGGGCTGTGGCAGTGCAGATCCAATGCTTGAAGTTCTGCTGTGAACCCACCCTGATTCTGCTCAGTGCCCCATTCCTGGAATCCTGTGGGTGTGAGAGACTCCCCACTTCCACTGAAAAAGGGACTAGTCCCTAGGGAGAGTGAAAAAGCACGAAATGCTGCTTGTCTTTTGCAAATTATTTTTATTTTCTCTGTGTAATGGCCAGACCAGCGGAGGGCTCTGGTGGAGGTGCAGCGGGGAGCCCATCCTCCCTCTGCCACCCACTGTGATGTATCTGCACATTTTGGGTTTCAGTGCCCACGTGTACAAGTTACAGGGTCCAAATTGTGCATGCATGGTGCCTGTGGGAGTCAGCAGGGAGGTTTTAGGGACCCAAAGACCCTGGTGAATGTACTTCAAGTGTGTGTGTTTGCTTGGCATCCTCCTTGCGTGCAAACCCCTGGAGCCTGCCCTGGGCATGGAGTCCCCCGACAGAAGGGTCCTGCCGAGGCAGAGGGTCTGCCTGGCCCCATCCCTGCACCCTGCCCGGCTCCTGGGAGCACCCAGCCCGCAGGCAGGGCTGGCCAGCATCGTTCTGCAGTTGGGGCTTTGTCTGTGGCTGAGGACAGCGAGGGTCCAGATGGGAGCAGCTGAGGAGGGGAGATCAGAGGCTTAAGGAAGCCAGGGGAAATCAGCGGGCCTGGCGCAGCTGAAGAGGGAAGATCAGAGTCCCGGAGCAGCTGGGGGGGAGATTGGATTAGTAGTTGAGAGATCAGAAGCCCGGCCCGACTGGGGAGGGTGGATCAGACAGGCGAGCAGCGAGATCAGAAACCCCGCTCGCCCGTGGAGGGGCTCGGGGGGGCCGGGACAGCTCAGAGGGGCGAGCCCAGACGGGCCGAGGGGTTTGCCAGGGCTGCCGTGTGTGCCGAGCTTTACTGTGCTCCGGGCTGCTGGGTTTGCATCCCCGCGGCCGCGCTGTGCCCAGCCCGGAGCAGCGCCGGGGCCGTGCGGGGCAGGAGCGGTGCCACCCGGGCCGGGGCTGCTCGCAGGGGACAGGAACCGCTGTGACCGCAGGGGACAGAAACCTCTGTGAGCGCAGGGGACAGGCACCTCTGTGACCGCAGGGGACAGGCAGCTCTGGACCGCAGGGGACACAGGCACCGCTGTGCAGGGGACAGGCACCTCTGTGACCGCAGGGGACACAGGCACCGCTGTGGCCGCACCGGGCCGGGGCTGCTCGCAGGGCAGAGGCACCGCAGCGGCTGCACCACATTTCAGAGTTCCCAAGAGCTCCTGAAGTGCTGCCATCCCCGCTAAGACC
The DNA here is from genome assembly GCA_013398175.1 of Climacteris rufus. Classification (NCBI taxonomy): domain Eukaryota; kingdom Metazoa; phylum Chordata; class Aves; order Passeriformes; family Climacteridae; genus Climacteris; species Climacteris rufus. The sequence continues at coordinate 518,989 of VZRZ01001712.1, read as the reverse complement.
CCGAGAGCATCGCCGCGAAACCCTCCCTGCCGCCTGCAGGCACCACTCACCAAAGGCAGTGCTTGGCTAAATGGAGCCTTGACATCCTGCTCCTGCCCACCCGAGCATGGAAACGCAGCGAGCGAAGGGGAAGGAGCTGTTTAAGACACATAAGTGATAAAGCAGCAGCTGCGCTGTTTCAGCTCATAGGTGGCTTCGGAGGGGGCACGCTGGTGTCACCCTGCGGGTCCAGCACCCCTGGAGCCCACCCCGGTCTCATCCCTGCGCTGATTCCCGGAGCACCGAGGCCGGACAAGCAGAACCATCGCCTGCGCTCCGGCCGTGCCCCTCCTGCCGCCGCGCCGGGAGCTCCGGGCTGTGCGGAGCAGCCCCCGGGAGGGTGGGCGGGGGCACAGGGGGTGACAAACCCCGGGCAGAGGGGACAGCCCTGCAGGGAGGTCCCTGCTGCCCTCCTGACCCTGCTGCCCACAGCCGGCAGACTCGTGCTTCCCTGCTTTTCCCAAAGGAGGAATAGAAGTGGAGATGCAAGGAAAAGCTTTCTAGAGTAGAGAGCACCTATCACTTCTCTGGGTATGCGCTGTCCTGACATTAATTGCCTATTAATATTCCCTTTCTCATGCTTCTTCCCCTCCTTCCCCTGAGCAGTGTGGCTTTGCTTCCCAGTGCTGCTTGCTGTGGTGAAGACGCCTGAACACAAAGCAGAAGTGTTGGGTCACCCTCCAGAGCTGTAGGGGTGACTGGGGGTCAGTGCTGCCCCTAAACCCTCTGACCCCACTTTTGGGTTTGGTTGCTGGTGCCTTGACTAAAGGGCTGAAGCTCTGTCCTCCTGGTACTCCCACCTTTTGAGGTGTCACCTCGGGCCTTTGCCATGTGGACCTTGGCCACTGCAGCTGGTGAGGACGGTCTGTGCTGGCTCCTTCCAGGTGCTGGGCAGAGCCGTGGGTGGCTGGATGGAGGCAGCTTTATGGAGCATGACAAATTGTTTCGTTGTGCCTTTCAGGCCCTGAAGGTGGGCTCAGGCTCTGAGGATGCAGGGTCTGAAGGAAAGGGAGTAAGGCAGGACCATTCAGAGCAGTCTTGGGTTTGGTTTTGCAGTCACAGGCATGTGATGAGCCTTGTAGGGAATTTCCAGATGTTTTCTTATCTCCTCACCTGCTTTCTTCTGTTTCTACTTTGGGTTTTCTTATTTTCCAGTGTTTCACTGACAGGGAAGATGTGCCTGTCTGTGATAGAGGGCACTGCAGCACGAGCTGATTTGAGACACACAAATGGAAGGAGGAAGGTGCTTTGCCTGGATGAAGATAACATGATTTTGGCCATAGTGGGTCCAGTATCTGACAAGCTGAACTTAAAGCAGCCCATGAGGAAGATGTTGCCAGCACCACCCCTGGCATCTCACATCCCTGACATCCTGAGAGGCTCACGTTCAGGACACTGAGTTTCTCCCTATTCTGGAGTCACACAGAGTTCCAGGCCACATGCACAGGGTGCCTAAAGCCAGAGCAGATCCTGCCCCAGGGAAGCTGCAGCTGCTGGGGCTTGGGATGTGCCTGCAAGATGGCTTAAGTGGAGAGCTAAGGCAAGCTCATGCAAAAAGGTAACAGCAGAGGAAGTGGAAACCTGTAAAACCTTTGAGCCATGTTATTTGCTAAGCTGATGAAAGGTAGAGTGCATAAATTTATGAAAAGAGGAAATCCCTGCTGTATTCATATGGGCTGCTCATGGTTTCACAGTTAAGTAAATATAGTTCAGAATAAGACCAGTTTAAAGGGAATCTGAGAACATAATGAGTCTCAGAGAATTAACTGAATAGCTTTCATTTGAGATTACAAAAACACAGTGTAATATAATGTTTAAATACCAATGTGGCTTCAATATTACATAAAATAACCAAACACAGATAAAACCACTGTTCTGTCCTAGCATCAGCTGGTAATCTTATTACTGAGTTAATACATCCACTTGTGGTATGATCACCATTTTCCACTAACTTGACAGGCTAGGGGAAGGAGCCAAAACTGTCAGAAAAGGAGCACACATTGGTTGTGAAACTCACCAAGCTGCAAAGCCTGATGCAAAGCAAAGCCTGATGAACCAGGCTACACCATGCTGCCAAAATGTTGTCACCCCAGCACTGGATGGGTGAGAGGGAGATCTTGATTTTGGGGTGTCTGGAAGAGGCTGTGAGGATGCTTCATACTGCTGGTGTCAGCCTTCAGGTAGCACAGGAAAGGCTGTGTGTTCCTGGGCAGGGAATGTGAGGTTGAACCACAGAATTCATTGTAGGAGGGAAGGGAGGTGAGAGGGATGAAGGTTGTAGTGACTTCTGGTTTTCAGAAGGAAATGCCAGATTTTTCAGTCTCCTGTGGTACCAGTGGCTCTTGGGCTGAGGAATCCCACATTCCACAGTCCATTGGTGCAAAGATTACCCCTTGGGACACGGTGTGTCCCACAATGGATTCACTGGAAACTCTGTTGCATCCTTTCACGGTCTGAAGGGGGAAAAGTGAAGAATTTGCTGCAGTTTTGTGGCTTTGGGAGACTGAGAAGTCCCTGGTTTGGCTGCCAGCTTTGCCTGAGTGATGCACTGTTCTAACACAGCCATCCTGGCTGCAGCACCCTGGGAGGATGCAGAGGAATGTGCAGGAGGAGCAAACGCTTCTCAGACCCATCTGCACTCACCCACAGCATCTCTGACGCAGCAGAGTCCCAGCACGAGGGAGGCAGGAGGGAGCAAGGAGCAGTGAGCACCAGGAGGTCGGGGGAAGTCAGTTCCAAAGGGGTAACAGTGGTACAGAGTAACTGTGCTGTCCAGTGGAGTTTCTGCCCAAATGGACACCACTTGTGCCTGATTTGGAGTGAGAACCATTCCATGTGGTCAGCCGGGGGCTACAGCTGGGAATAGGACTGGTACCAGGGATGCTCATTCAAGGTATCCATAGGGGTGGTGTAATCAGAACTCCACCTTTGCTCCTTTGGGACCATTTTTCCATATTGTGTGGCAACAGTGGGCAGCATTTTCAGTGCTTTGGCATCTTCAGGGTCTCCCAGTGGCACACACACCTTCTGGGGGCCTCTCAGAGGCTCAGAGGTGAGGGACCCCTGGTCACACACCCAGGGGTGTTGCAGATCTCAGTGTTATTTGCAAAAGATGCTAAGATGGCTTGGCCCAGGGAAAACAAACACCTTCACATCCGTGTTCATAGCCAAAATGCTTTGCTCAGCTTTGAATTATAGTCCAAATGTTTTGAACTCTGGGATAATGCTGCTCACCAAACCCAGCACCTGAAAGGCCTCTTTTATGTGACTATTACTTTGGTGACCAAAGTGCCAGGGTTTTACAAGAGCTGCTTATCCTTTGATAAAACAAAATCAGTGAATTTATGCTGACAGCTTCAGATGCTGTGGAAACCTGAGCAACCTTTCACCAGCATATGTTGCTTGCTGGATCCTTCCTTAAGAACAAACCACAGAAGCATCTTTAGTAATTTAATGAGCAATAAAGGAGACTATAAAAAAACAAGGATAATTAAATGCAATGATAGATTTTAGCACCCTAAATGGTTACCAGAAGTGCTTAATCAAAACTAAGGTTTCTGCTAGGCAGAATGAATGGCTCTTTGTTGCCCCATAATAGAAAACATTTAAAAATAAAACGCGGGGAAAGATTTGGGATACATTGGAATAACAGAATCATTAAAAATCATCACAGCCTGCCTCCTGATGCCCCTCTGATGCTTGAGTAAAACAAATAAAACAAAGCAAAATTAAGGAGCTGTTTTGTATAGATTGCTTTGATCTTTGCTTCACCTTTTGAAAATATTTATGAAGGGTGCTTTAAGACAACTTGGTTTGTAATTTTTTTGATTGGGGAGAGGAATAAAAAGATTGACAGTGTTAAAGGTTAGTCAGGAATGTGATTTTTTTTTTTTTTCCCTTCAAGCTTATGATCCAGGAGGTGTATCCTATAGCAGGGAATATTTGCTACCTATGCAGGATGAAGGGTGATGTGTGTGTGTGTGTTTGTGTGTGTGTGCTGTCAGGATGGAGGGTACACACACTCCAGCCCTGCTGCTGCTCTCATTTCAGCAGCACAAACAGGAGACTAAGGAAGGCACCAGAATTGCCACAAATTCTTTCTTAATACAATAGCCTTTTGGAAAATCTGTGGATTAATTACGTGTTTTCATGCAATAACATGATGCTAATTGTTTACACTAAGCCGCATTTGTTTATGTAATTTACCTTAATTGGAAAAATCTTTAGTTTGTAATTGTAATAGGGAATTAAAGAGATGAGGAAACATGGAGAACATCGAGGCAATCCTGTGCAGACAATGGTCTGGTGTGATTCAGGGTGACCCAACCAATAAACTCAGGCACTCATTTCTCAGATATGTAATTTCTTCAGATTACATGGCAGGATGATGTGGGTTGTAATTCTAACAGTTCATGGCCTGATCCTGTCCTCATTCCCTCACAAGCCCTTCCTGTGCCCAGGAGGGAGGGGATGGGGAGGGCTGCAGAGGGGGCTGGACCCCGGGTCCCTGCTGGTGGTACCTGAGTGAGTGCAGCGCTTCTCATGAAAACTTCTCCTTGGCAATGAAGTCAAGAGGGATCTTTGCACTGGGCTGAGGTTACTGGGCTGTCCCCTGGCCAGAGTCACTGGCTTGTTGTTTGTTGCTGGAAATTTGTAACATCCAGTGCACAACCTTGGAGGAGCCTTTGGGCAAATAGCCAGGGCAGAGCTGAGGTCCATAAAGGAGGAGCGTGAACAGCCTTTCCTGCAGGTACCAGTGCTGGTGTGAGGGCTGTGGTCCTCAGTCAAAGCCCATCACTTTTGGTTTTAGTCAACAAAACCCCCAGCAGCAAGGAAGCTGCAAACAACATCTGTGTGTGCCTCAGGTGAGGTGTCTGGGCTCATTTCTCCTGGTTACTCCTTTACAGCTCACTTTGTACCCAGGCTAATTCCTGTAGAGATACTTTCCCAAGGCTGGAGGTTGTCCCAGTTAGTTCAGGATAAGCTGGGCTATGGTCAGAAGCCTTCTTGGATTAAGTTGGTGTAGGGCTGTTGAAGATAACAGTGGAGTCTGTGAAACTGAGAGATACATAGGGAAAAATAATTTTTCCTATATGGAAAAATGCACAGTGGCCTGGCGTGTCTCAGAGAGAGCAGAAAGCCAGTGGGTGAGGTAGTTTCTCTGCAGGAGATGTCTCTGGGCAGCCACTGGCATGGGAGGCCACTGTGGCCCCTCTCGCTGCCCCATGGATGGGGCTGTTTGTCCCCCTGGCCGTGCTGCAGACCTGGCTCTGACCCTCAGGGTTCTACCACACGTGGGATCCCCAGATCCCACCTCACCACCCCACTGGGGCAGGATCCCTGCCTGTGGGACCCTTCTCCTTCCCCAGGGCTGTGACCCCACAGTGGGTGCCTCTCTCCATCCCGGTGCAAGGTGCGGGAGAGCTCAGCAGCCCTGACCTGGCAGCTGCTTTTTGGGGAGCCGGGGAGCCCTGTGGCCGCCCGAGGGGCTCTCCTGCTGCGCTCCCAGCTGCCCGGGCTGTTTGCAGGGGTGGCTCCGTGTGGTGCTGCCGTGGGGATGCCCCAGCGGGCAGGGCGGGCAGAGCATCCTCAGCATCCTCAGCATCCTCAGCATCCTCAACATCCTCAGCACCCTCAGCATCCTCAGCACCCTCAGCACCCTCAGCATCCTCCCGCTGTGCCGGAGGTGCGGGGGGAACCCCGGCTCAGCATTTCAAAGCTCCCGTGTCCCGCAGCCCGGGGCCGCGGCTCTGTGAGCAGCGATTCCACCCGTAGGTAGGTGGAGGAGCGGAAAGGCCGGGCCGTGCCCCCCTCGGCCCCCGCCAGCCCCTTTGTGCTCCCTGCCACAGCCCCGGCCAGGAGCAGCCCGGCCTTTTTGCCCGTATTATTCTCACCGTCTCCCTGACAGGCGTAGTAATATACCGAGCTATCTCAAGCTGGGACTGTTTGAATGAGGAGAGATTAAAAAAAAAAAAAAAAGTATATTAGGAGTGAGGTTGGAAGTGTCCCACCGGAGGCTGGTACTGCAAAGTGCTGCTTCAGGAGGGTGTGGGGATGGGGGAGCCGAAATTGCAGCCAGGGAGAGCCAGGCTGCTAGCAGGAGCAGCCAGAGCTGAGCTGCATCCCTGTGTACATGTTATCATCATTTAATACATGTTATCCAGGGGAGTGGAGTGTGTTTGTGATCAGATGGGACTCTCCTACTGCTGCATTTAAAATGTGGGTTTTTTTACTTTGATTCAGCAAAGGAGGAAGAGCATCACCCTTTGAAGGCTGAGATCTAGTTAAATTTTTTCAATATAAAAACCCCAGGCAATGTCTTTGTATCCCTCTGCAATGATATTTCATGGTATCATATGCCCAGTGGAGTCGTGTCCTGGATCACTATCACTGGTCAGAATCTAGGCGTTAGATTTATTTTTTTTTTCTTAGTTTTGCTTATGGGTATTCACAATATATTTTCTTAAGAGCATCTGTTCCTGCTGCTATGTAAAGATTGGCAGTCTGCAGCATCATAAAGAAAACGTATCTGAAACACTTGCTCAGCGGAGTCTCAGAGGCACCAGGCTGTCCAAAAGTGTTAATGCAGGCAGGCTGCTGCTAAAGGAGCTTTTGCAGCTCCATTAGATATATTAATTTTGAAAGGTGTTTCTTTGAGCATTAAGCCTTTCTCCTGCTACATGCTGTTGGCACTCTTTTGTCTTACAAACATTTTAAAATTTATCCCAGGACACTGCAAGTTGAGGCTTTCTCTCTTTTTTTTTTGGTTTTTTTTTTTTTTTTTTTGACACTGCCTGTTTTCCGTCTTAACTCAGTAAGCGAGGAGCGGATGAAGGGCTGAGTGAGAATTTCAAATTCCCTGCAGGACAGTTTGGGAAAAGATGATATGGAAAGAGGAAAAACAAAAGCACATGTTGCCAAAAATATGCATATTTTACATCACCATTTTGTATGGCAAAAGTGTCTGCTTTGTGTGTATTTTCAAGACACTGAGGGAATAAAAATATTCAAATATTTTGGCAACTCCTGCCCGCTTTTTTTTTGTATATCATAAAGCACTTATTCTCTAACTGTGGAAGACAGTAATTAAAGACTAGTAGGTTTGCCAGTTGTCATAAACAACTTCCATGGTTACCAAGGTGCTTTGACTAAAGAAGTAAAAAAAATTAAGTTTCTTTGAAATGAAAGCAGAGGTGTACTGGGTAACTGCTGTTTAAGTATTTGGTTTTAGGAAGGTCAGGACTTGTCCTGGTGCTGGTGCAGCAGGTCCAGTGACCCTGTAGCCCATGGCATCACACGTGCTGATAGCCAGGGGAGAACCTGTCCCTTGGCTCAGACTCTCTTGGAGTAGATTGCCCAGACAAGTGTGGCTGCCCCATCCCTGGAAGTGTCCAAGGCCAGGCTGGATGGGGCTTGGAGCAGCCTGGGATGATGGAAGGTGTCCCTGCCCATGGCAGGGGGTTGGAATGAGATGATCCTTAAGGTCCTTCCCAGCCCATTCTGTGATTCTATGATATTGCCAGTCTTTGAGGTTTGTTGGGCTTATCATAAAGTTCTGGGCCCTATATCAGAATCTCCACTTTTGGGGTCAAAAGCATGATTTGGAGAAATAACAAGGTCTTTTAAAAGAACCATATGCATTCTTCAGAAAGAGCTGTGTGATTTCTAAGCTTAGCTTATGAATCAGGAGATGGGAAGTTGTGTTCTTGAGACGTGATCGTCCCACCCTCCTGGTGTCTCCTGCACATCATGCAGTTGGGTGAAGCTGGATTCTGCTTCCATGGGCTGTTCTAGAGGGAAAATCTCAGCCTCCAGTGTGGCAATTCATGTCTGAGAGGACCTGGAGGAGCTGACATGGAAAGGCTGTCTGCTCAGTGTCTGCTCTATAAATAGTGCTGTTAAATCTGTCTTTTAAAAGCACTGAGAAGTCCTTTGAGAGGAGACACGCAGCCAGGAAGCACTTATGGCTGGGGTGTGTCTGCCTAAAGGTGAAATGCTGGAGCATCTGCTGCTCAGCTGCCCTGGGGTTGCTGTGAAGCCCAGAGAAGTCACAGCCCCCCCGGTTACCCCTGTAACAGGAGCTCTCCTGCCTGGCTGCTGCCAGGGCTGGCAGGCACCCGCTCACATCTGGGCTGGATCTCCGGCACTCAGGTTCTGGCCTCCCAGAAGTTGATGTATCCACACTAATCAGCAACACCTTGGTTTAATATATATTGAAACAGGTTTGCCATGCTTTACATATGAAGTGCTACGTGAAGAACATATTAATGTCCTTGAGCAGAGTCTGTTTGGGCAGGAAAATGCCAACGAAGTGTGACCGAATCCACGTGAGAAGGAAGTAATTCCCTTTTTTCCATCTCATCAGAGCTGTCCCAAGGCCAACATGATGAGGAGCATTGAAGGAATTACAGTCAATCTAAAATATTCAAGTTCACTAATTAGAAACATTATTACATTTCTCCAGTGGTGGTGAAATAGCAAGTGGCAATTTGTGCTCCTCTCTTCACGGGCCCTGTACTGCCTTGAGGGGATTGAGAGGATTCAGGGACTGGAAAGTAACAGATGGGGAATGCAGAGAACTTCAGATGCCAGTCTGAAGGTACACAGGTACCTGTGTGTTATAATTTAACTAAATATAAACACATCAGTAGTGTACAAATGTCATATTTCAGCCAGAGACAGCCCTGGCTGTTTGGAGTTGGCAGTTGCTTTCAGACTTCTTTACACCTTGCTTTTCTCAGACTTGTGTTTTGAGTGTTTAGAGCTGCAGGACCAGGTCCTCTGCTGCTTCTCTAGCAACTGCCCCCACATGGGGTGGCAAAATTAGAGTGAGAGAGATGGACTCATTCATCTTCTTGCCTTCCCCTTTAAAACAGGAAAGTCTGTGAGTTTCATCTAAGGGAAGATGCTCATAGACAGAATGATTGCTAATACACCACTTTCTGAGGGTAAACAGTTTCTTGATGTTCACCTGGAATTCTCCTTTATCTCGCTGTTTTGCTTCTCTCTCCCCCCTGGGGAGCATACACGGGTTTCGGTGTTTATCTCCTCTGAGCTCAGCTCCTGAGGGGTTGTTGAAGGCGGCTCCTGCTGCCGAGGGCCGGCGGGGATGGCTGTGGGCTCTGGGTGCTGGGGCAGCGCTGTCCGCACCTGCGGAGCCCCGCGGGGATGGGTTTGGGCTCTGGGTGCTGGGGCAGCGCTGTCCCCACCTGCGGAGCCCTGCGGGGATGGGTTTGGGCTCTGGGTGCTGGGGCAGCGCTGTCCCCACCTGCGGAGCCCCGCGGGGATGGGTTTGGGCTCTGGGTGCTGGGGCAGCGCTGTCCCCACCTGCGGAGCCCTGCGGGGATGGGTTTGGGCTCTGGGTGCTGGGGCAGCGCTGTCCCCACCTGCGGAGCCCCGCGGGGATGGGTTTGGGCTCTGGGTGCTGGGGCAGCGCTGTCCCCACCTGCGGAGCCCTGCGGGGATGGGTTTGGGCTCTGGGTGCTGGGGCAGCGCTGTCCCCACCTGCGGAGCCCCGCGGGGATGGGTTTGGGCTCTGGGTGCTGGGGCAGCGCTGTCCCCACCTGCGGAGCCCTGCGGGGATGGGTTTGGGCTCTGGGTGCTGGGGCAGCGCTGTCCCCACCTGCGGAGCCCCGCGGGGATGGGTTTGGGCTCTGGGTGCTGGGGCAGCGCTGTCCCCACCTGCGGAGCCCTGCGGGGATGGGTTTGGGCTCTGGGTGCTGGGGCAGCGCTGTCCCCACCTGCGGAGCCCCGCGGGGATGGGTTTGGGCTCTGGGTGCTGGGGCAGCGCTGTCCCCACCTGCGGAGCCCCGCGGGGATGGGTTTGGGCTCTGGGTGCTGGGGCAGCGCTGTCCCCACCTGCGGAGCCCCGCGGGAGCAGCAGCCGGAGGTGCTGAGCCTCCGGGCACGGCTGTCCCAGGGCAGCTGCAGTGGGGAGGGAAGAGCTGCATCCTCAGCGAGCCCGGGGCTGGGGGAGAGCGTGGGGCTGCCTCCAGTCCCCCTCAGCAGCCCACGGTGCCTTGGGATGTCCCAGCGCGGCTCTGCAGACAGGGGATGAAGTTTCTCCAAGGGCAGCACGGTGAGGAGCATTGCTCCGGCACTCTGCTGCTCTCACGGGGCACCAGGCACCTCTTGGGAAGCGCAGGCACAGCGTGTGGTGGCTTTGGCTGCCAGCGTGTCACCTCCTGCCCCATCTTCCGTGCAGCTCTGAAGAACGAAGGGATGAGCCTGGGCTGGTCTCAGCCCTGTTGCCAGCTCCTGCCTGGGAGGTGACTCTTTTTGTGCTTGCAGGGTCCCATAAACTGAGGGGCAAAGCCCTTTCTTCCCTCTCCATTCCTGTGCAGCTTCCTCAGGCCCATTTCTCTGGCAGTTGGCTCCTCCTGTCCCCATCTTTCCCTGATCTCTGGAAACTGTGTGGCTTTATGATGACAAAAAAAGAGGTCCCCAGATAACTATTTTGTATAAGCAAACCATGTGGCTTTAATGGAATTACCTCAGCCCTGCTAGTAAATAATTTATAGGAGGCAGTAAATAAAATATGTTTCTGTGTTCTTTAAAAAAACCAAAAGAGTTGTCAGACTGCAATGCCCACTGAGGGGGGGGCAACCCAGAACTTGTCCCACCGCAGAGATCCTGGCCAGGAGTGGGACCTGGTGGGCAAGGCATCCAAAGATCCAAGCCCAGAAAATCTGTGGGGAGGGGGGGATTCAGAAAAGCTGTGCTCTGGGCAGGGGTCTGGGGAGCCGCCTGCTGCCCGCCTGTGGTGCATCCGCCTGTCCGTCCGTCCGTCCGTCCAGTGGGGCATTTCCGAGGTTGCCTCCCGGTAGCCTTGACCGTGAAACCCGAGCCCGCACCGCTTGACCCGAATTTCCGAGGCACCCGCTGCAGCCCCGCGGTGTCACCGAGCCCCGATTGAAACCCGACCCCTGTCACTAATGGCATTAACGGGAGCCGCCGGGGGTGCCGGGGTCCGGGCGGGGATGCTCGGAGCGGGATGCGGGATGCCTGGAGGGCGAGGATGAAGGATACTCAGAGGGGGATGGATGGAGGGTGCAGCGTGAGGGATGCAGAGAGGGGAGGATGAAAGGTTTCCGAAGGGATCCGGGTGGAGGGTGCTCGGAGGGTGCTCGGAGGGGTGCACCGGGGTGATGTGGGGTGCGCGGGGCTGAGAATGAAAGGTGTCCAGAGCGGGATGGATGGAGGAAGTCGGAAGGATCGCAGCAGCGGGGTGGGGATGAGGGATGCCTGGGTGCGAAGACGGAGGTACCCAGCCGGTGATGGACGGAGGGGTGCCCAGAGGGGGATGAGGGATGTCTGGGCGGGAGGATGAAGGGCACCCGGAGGGGGATGTATGCAGGGGTGCCTGGAGGGGTACACCGAGAGGGATGAGGGTGTCTGGTGGGACAGGATGAAGGGTGCCTGGAGCAGGAGGGATGGAGCGGAGCCCGGCGGGGCGCGCCCCCGGGGATGCAGGATGCTTGGCGAGGGAGGATGGAGCGTACGCAGAAGGTGATGAATGCAGAGGTGCCCGGGGAGCAGTAGGGGTGCAGGAGAGGGGTTCAGGGCCAGCTGCCGCTCCCCTCCTGGCGGCTGCGCCCCCCTGTGCGGGGCGGGGCGGCCCAGCGGCCCCGGGGATGCTCTGCCCTCGGCGCCGCGGCTCCTCCCGGCCCTGCCCGGTGCAGCCCGGCCCTGCCCGGGGGGAGCCGCAGCCGCTCCCCCGCTGGCGTGGGGGAGTTCGGGCCGGGGAAGGCGGCAGCGGAGATTTACGATGCGGGAGGACAGAGCGTGAAAGCAGTATATCATCATCAGGTTGGGCTGAAAGAAAGAAAACATATCTTCAACAAAAAGAGGGGCTTCGCAATTCAGCTGCGTTGTTAGGACAACGCAAACTATCCTTGAAATGATTAGTTCCACTTCAAAGGCATTTACATTCAACAGGGGCAGACGCAGCCTCTTTTTATGTCGCCAGAGGAGGAGGAAAAAAAAAAATAATAATAATAAAAAAAAAAAAGGCAAGGAGGAGGTGGGGAGGCTTTGTGCTAAAGAGAGTCATATGTTTGCTTCTTCTATTTATTTTTCCTCATTCAGGGGACACTTGTGTAAGACAAACAGAGCGCTGGCAGCCGCGGGGCTCCGGGGCCGCTGGCCGGGGAGGTGGGCGAGGCGTGGCCGGGCAGCGGCTCGGGGGCTGCCCTCGGGCTCCCCCACCCCTCCCAAAGGAGAAGCGAAAAGACAACAGAANNAAAAAAAAAAAAAAAAAAAAAAAAAAAAAAAAAAAAGGCGACAGAGAAGAAGAAGAAGAAAAAAATTCCCTGACCTCAAGAGCTGTCTTTCCTGGGACATCTATTATTGACTTGAGGAAGCGTGACATATGTTCGGTTGGATCACAAAGACTCAGGGCATCCTGACAGAGTTTGGGAAAGATTTGAAGACTCAGATGTCTCCACTCTGCTCAGGAATTGTCTCCCATGTGAGGGCCTGGGCTGGGAAGATGTTTTTGCATCTGAAATCAGGTATCTAAACTGCTTCCAATAGGCCTCTGCACGGAAAAACCCATTTGGTGTGTTCCAGGTTATCCTGAGTGGCACAGGAAAGAATGTGAAGGAGGAGAAGGATTCTGGGATTAGTCCAGATGCCACATTTACCATACCCCTACTGGTTTCCCAAAACCCAGCCCATGTCAGTTCTCACATCCTGATCAGTTCTTACATCCAAAACCCTGATCAGTTCTTACATCCAAAACCCCTCTTCTTTCAAATCACTTGTAACAGCTCCCAAATCACCTACTGGTTGTGTTCTTATCATGCTGGAAGTCAAAATGGAAGCATAAAAAGAAATTAAAATGCCAACTCTAGAGTCGATTTGGAGAGTTATCTGTGCTAATGAAAGAATTCCCCATCACCTGAAATGTGTTGCACCAACACACTCGTGTGTGATGGCAGTGGGGGGAGGCTTGGCTCTCTCCCTCTCTTCCTCCTCCTCTCTTCCTCTCTTGCCTGACATTTTACAGCTCATCCTTGGGTTAGACCTCATCATTCTGTTGGAGAAGGAAATTGAAATTGTAAAAGATCCTGGGCAACAGTTTTCTAAAATATTTTGTCTCCCACAGCTATCTCAACGCATATGAACTGAATTATTCTCAATACTGGTGCTGATCAAAAATCTTTCTTTCAAGTCACTTTTGTGGGGAGGTTAACACTTTGCACATTTGAAACCTCACAACTATATTAGGTTTTTTTTTTTTTTTAAAAAAAAAAGCAACCACATTTTTTAAGGTGTTGTGAACATTTTCATGCCTGCACCCACAAATTTTCTGCTCTAGCCCTATTGGGAAACCAGAGGTGAAGTTGGCCCCAGATTTATGGAAAAAAATAGCAATATGCAAGTCAGTGTTTGAAAATGAAATCCTTATTCCAGTCAACCTGTAGCTAAAGTCAAGGTTTACCTCATCCATGATCCTTGGTTTAATTTATGAACATGCATGTGAGTAATTTCTGATCAATCCAAGAAATTATCTTCCTTTTTTTTTCCCCTTTCCCCTTTCTCTCTGTTATTTTTCATCAGTCTTTTTCTCACAAGCATGGGGAGGCTCAGATGAGGAGAGCTGGAGATGTCAGCATTGACTTTCAGTTACTTTCATCCAGGTTTAGTTCATCTCAGATTTTTTTTTTTTTTTGCTCTAGAGAGTTGTGGCCCAAGAAGGGCCAGTCTGGTTCTGGGTCAGGCTTGGACTGTGTGGGTTGAGAAATTCTGTGCTGCAGCAGCCAGCACACAGAGATCACAAATGGGCCTTTCTGTGACATCAGCTCTGGTAGTGGTTTTTGAAACCAGGAGAAATGTGGCCAAAAGTGTGGCCACAGATAGAAAAGTGGTTACATGTTTTTATTTTAGAGGGTGAATGCTAGAGAGCCAGTGATCTGCAAAAAGAAATAAATAAAACTACAAAAATTCTAAAAAATAAGAAAATAGACTTGAAAATTAATAAAAAAGATGTCTTGAAGATAATGTTGAATTGGGGAGGGAGATGGGAGAAGTGCTGGCTGCTGTGCTGTGTGAGGGGCACTGGAGCTCAAAGGCAAAGCTGCCAGAGCTGCCAGCCTGAGACATGTTAGCAGTGTTAGTTTTCATTCCTAAAGATAAAGATACTTTTTCAGTCAGAAAAATGCATTTTTATTGAATTCCCTGCAAGTTCATACTTTTAAAATGTGTTTTCCATTTCTGACTTTCTTGTTTTATGAAACACTGGAAACACGAGAGCTTTTTAAATATCCTTGAGAGAGATGGGAGCTTTACATTTGTTCTGTCATTTACTCTGTCATTTCTAGAGGTGTTACCAGGAAACCAAAGCTGATGTGTGTTTTAGCTCTCCAGCATCCTCTGATGTGGACCTTTCCTCTCTTCTGAGTTTTATTGTTATTCTGTCACCCTGTCCCTAAAATGCTGGTGAGGCTGCTGGGGCTGCTTGGCTGCAGGAAGAAGGGATTGTCTCCCCCTGGGGCTCCCAAGTTTGCTGGGTGTTTGTAAAGGAAAAATGTGCCAAGCAAAGAGGGATTTTTGGAAGGCTGGGGGCTCAGAGGAGTGAGGCTGAGTGAGCCAGCAGCATCTTATGTTCTCTGGGCTCCAGAGGAGTCATTTTGGCTTGTTTCCCTGAGCTGATCCATGCCTGTCTGTAAGCTGGCATTAACTAGGACCAGCCTTTGGTTGTGCAGGCAGATGCTGGTGACTGTGGCATCATCCAAGGTGCATTTTTTTGGAACAGGAATGAGGAATGTGGCTGTTGGTGCAAAACTCACCCGGTTACTCCAGGTCCCTTTGCAGATCCGCCGATCACAGCCTGCCCAGCAGCAACGCAAAACTTGTGGGAGTGGGAAAATCCTCCTGGATGTGGGGGTTCATCCCCAGGCTCTGATGCTCTGCTCCGATGTCCTCGCACAGGGCAAGCAGAGCGTGAGAGGAGCGCACGGAGGGGGGGGCCCAGGTGAGGAACGCCCTCCCCCATGTGGTCTCTTCCCCCCTTGTTATCCCCTTGTCCTTCCCTTTCTCTGATTTTTGTGTGCCTGCGTGTCTCCCTCCCCTCCCTCTTGTCCGCGCAGCTCCTCTCCCATTCTTGTCTCGCTCCACCCTCCCTTTCTCTTGTCTGGCTGCCCCCCACCCCTTTTGTGCTGCTCGGCTGCTCGCAAGGCTTTTGTGTGTTAACAGCCCGGCGGCCTCGGGCTCGGCGATCCCAGCGCCGCTGCCATCGCCCCCGGCTTCTCCCGCAGCTCCCGTGTCCCGGCTCTGCCCGGCGATGCCCACTCGTGTCCGCGGGGCTCTGTCTGGCTGCAGCCGTGGCCTGAGGGGACAGTCCTGGCGGCCAGTGCACCTTTCCCCCCCGGTTAGCTTGGAGAGCCCTTGGAGAGCGCGGTGAGGCAAAGTGGAGCTGCAGCCGGGCCCTCCAGGCTGCTTTGGGCCGCACTGAGGCTCCCCGGAGCTGCCGGCACCTTCTGGCCGGAGCCAGGGCAAAGGACTGGCATCCCTGGGGATGTAGTGCCCCTCTCTCCTGAGATCCTCCAACCCTCCTGTCTCCACCCCCACCTGAAGTGTTTCTTGTGTTGTGCTGCGTTCAACTTAAAACATTCAGGGGAATTGTTTCTGTGGGAGGTTTTCCTTGGAATATACAGAATTTGCTGTTTATCGTACGGCAGGAATTGGTGGCTCGGAGCAGGCTCTGGGAATTGGCCTTTCCTGGCTCTGAGCCCATCTCAGTGTGATGTGCAGAGGGCTCATCCAGGGGCTCGCCGGGGCAGGATCACTCCCGTCCCTTTGGGATTGTGTGGGGCCGCAGGACGGGGCGCATCGGCGGCTCCTTCCCGCACTCACCTCACCCCTCGCACTCCCAGCCGCTCCGCCGGGTGCTCCTCCCTCACTGCCACGGACTGTCATTCCCACAGGAGCCGGAGTGGCCCCTTTTCCCCCACAGTGACAGCATGCCACATGCTTTATCGCTCCCCCGTCTCCTGGGAAGCCTCTGTTGCTCTCGGGAGCCGCCACGCTCGGCCGAGCGCATCCCAGCCCATCCCGGGGCGGGCGGGATCCCCGCTCGGAGCAGGGACAGGGGCGCGGGGCTCTGCTTTGCTCGGCAGCCTTTGCATGGCTGGATAAGGTTTGTTGCAGCTCCGTGTCACAGTTGTTTTTCTAAGAGCCACATTCCTGCCCTGATTTTGTCCCGGGGAGCTCCAGGCTGTGGCCGTGTGTCTGTACCCGGGTTGGCAGGAAGCTGCCTGGTGCTCCCAGCCCCGGAATGCCAGGATGCCGTGTGGGGATGCTGCGTGTCAGCCAGGGGATGTGAGACCTTTAGGAAGGCAGCAAGGGGTGATGGAACCTTCCTCTGGTAAATGCAACAGAGGGGCAGAAAATGCTAAGGAGACTGAAAAAAAAAAAAATAAAAAGCAGCCAGTTATCAGAACAGTTTTTCCTAAAGAAATAAACCAGTGTCTCTTCTAAAAGGAAAATCTGGAAGCTCAAGTGGTGTTTCTCTGTGGCCACATGTTTCCTCTGAAACTGTGTAGGGTCATTTGCAAGTGTCCATGCACTGCAGCTACACCTAGATTTAAAGGTGGAAAGAATGAGAGTGAATGCATTTTTCCTAAACTCATCCTTTTTGAGACTTTTTTGAAATATTTTTCCCCGACACTGTGTTTTCCTTCCTATGAAGAAAAAAAAAAAAAAAAAAAAAAAAAAAAAAAAAAAAAGCAGAGATAGAAGGAATAAATGTTAATGGGATGTTAAATGAAGTATTTGTGTTACACGCTGATGGGTCTGATTTGTACACCTGAGGTAAACATGGCCAGAGTAAAAATAAAAACATATATGTGTATAAATAGATGCATACATGTATAGACTGAGACATAGGTTGCTTGAGAGCTTGTGGATGTGCAGATGTGCATTTGTATGTGCAGGTAGGTGGAGAGAGAGAAACAGAAATCCACCTGTGCTCCTGTAGCTTTTGTTTGCAGATGGGTGGGCTGGAGTGAGCAAGTCCCTCTGTCCCTGATACACCCCATGGGTTGCTCTTCATTTAAAAAATAAAACTCCCTTAAAACCCACTGTGGGTTGAGATAAAACAAGGCAGATTCTAATGAACACCAAGAGGTTGGAGCCCCCCGAGGAGGGGCTGTGTGCAGGTTTCCACAGCACGCTGACCTTTTGTGTGAGCGCTTCACCCTGCCACGGAGTCAGCCTGCGTGACCTTCTGGAGCGTGCAGGAGTTGCAGTGTCCTGGAGAGAAATCCTGTCCCTGCTGCAGCATCCCAGAGCCAGAGCCAGAGCCAAAGCCAGAGGCAGAGGCAGGGGCAGAGCCAGAGCCAGAGCCAGAGCCAGAGCCAGAGCCAGAGCCAGAGCCAGAGCCAGAGCCAGAGCCAGAGCCAGAGCCAGAGCCAGAGCCAGAGCCAGAGCAGGCATTGGGAGCTCTGGATTTTCTGGAGATCACACACCATCACTGCTGTCAGAGAGGAATATAAAAGCCTGTTTTTATTAATCTAGTACAGCCTTCTACGTATTAAAAAATAGTTGTGCTATTAATAATGAATTTGTCACATTTCTCTGTCAGTTCCAATTTGTGTTACTTCACAGCCGGCAGCAGCTTTGTCAGCAGTGCAGTGGGAGCTGGCAGAGCTTAACCTGGCACCTCAGCTTCTCCTCTCTGCCCTGTGTGCAACCCCTGGCACACCTGGGTGTTGCTTGCCAGAGGCTCCATCCCTTCTCCCTTCCAGAAATGTGCCCTGGTTCTCAATGCCACGAGGAAGGGGAGGCTGGCTTAGCTGACAGGTGTGGTCTGAAAGGTGTTTCTATTCTATTCCTTGCAATACTGAAAAGAATCACAATGATGAAGACACAGGTTTTTAAGTGAAATGACCTAGTAAGTTTTTTTCACTATGAGCAGTTAAGCAGTTGAGCACGGATGTCACTGGCTAAGGCAGTGACTTAAACATCCCCAAATAAATCTGCTTTTCCTCCACTGAGACCAGATTTGACTTTGAAGTGATGGAGCACAGTAATTACATCAAATACCTGTTATGGCCATTAGCATCTCCTGACAGCAGCCATTCTGGCAGTGGGAATGGAGAGCTCCAGCCTGTGACTGAAGCCTCCCATCATGTTGCCTTTCATGGAGCAGGCCTGATGGACTGATGTGTTGTGGGACACTGCCCAGAGTCCCGGGGAGCCCAGAGCAGGTGTGTGACTGCTGCTTGACTCCCTCTCTCTCAGTATTGCTGTAGGAAATGGCACATACCTCTGACTCTGTCACTTCCAATGAGCAGTCCATTGAGTCTGGAGTTGTCTCTTTGGTTGTCTCTTGCCACGGGATTTTTCAGTCTGGTTTCAGGAGGAGATGAGGCTCTCCCTCCTCCGCTGCTGATCTATCCCTGTTCTGCTGCTTTGCTAACTCTGAACCCATAAATCAGAGGCATGGGACTTCAGTAGCTGTGCTGAGCCCAGGACTAATTGGTGTTGCCCTTGAAATCACAAGTCAGGCTGTGCAACATTGCGGGAATGGCTTAAAAGCTTAAAAGAGAAAGAAACAATTAAAAAAAAATCAAACTGAGGTTTGGTTTTCTTTGGATCCTTTGAACCCAGGGGGATGCAGTGCAAGGGGATATAATAAAGTGGTGATGAGATGGCAGTTCCCTGGTCTGTGCTGTGATACAGCCAGGGAAGCAGGGATGTGCAGCCCATGGGGACCTTGGTGTGGCCGTGCTCCGTTCCCGACCCTCCGGCTGCACCACGGGCACCTTCCCAGGCACAGCCAGCACTGCAGCCCAGGGCAGTCCCTGGCACAGCCAGGGCACAGCAGAGTGCACAGTGCCATGGAACAGCCAGGGCAGACCCCAGCTCAGCACAAGTCGGGGAAAGCACTTGGAAGTGACACTGTAAATACACACTGAGGGCGTTTAGCTCGATGGAGCAGACAAGGGTTTTGAAGGAAACTTCTATTATTGGGAGGGTTTGTTTATTTTCTCAACTGTCATTGCTTGCTTGCTTGTCAAAGTCCCTAATCAAAACATTTGCTGATGCAGAGAACAGGCTCGTGAATGCCTCGATGGGGAGCGTGGCAGGGAGTGATTCTGGCAGGGTCCTGGGCCCTCGGAGCGGGGAGCTCGGGGGCACCTCTGGGTGCTGCTCAGACTGGCGTCTCCCTGACCATCCCAGAGCCCTGGCAGGAAATCCTGCAGTGAACCTGATGGCTTGGGGCTTATCTGGACAGCTCCAGCCCTTCTCCACTGCTGTTTGCAGCTTTGCTTGGTGAGAGGCTGTGGCTCCCTCCCCAGTGCAGGGGGACAGGGAGGTGGCCCGGGGCCTCCGTGTGGAGCTAAAAATGGGGGAATCGCTCCTTTCCCTGAGCCTGCCCAGGGCTGGCGGCACCTGGAACACTCACGACATTGTGTCCCCCACCCTGGTGGGGTGGGGATGGAGGACCTCCCCTCTGGCAGGAAGGGGAGGGGTGACATCCTCAGAGCTGTCATACCGTGTTTTTCAAAGCACTGAATTCTTTTTGCAGCATTGTTCTGTATACAGGGCTGATTCCTCCTCCTTAGCAGTGAGCTTTCTGAGCTTTGCTGCTATTGCCTGTGCTTTTAAATTATTGCTCATGCCCCAGTGTTTATAACTTTTGCTCTCACTCTGTGCTGTTATAAATTTTTTGTTTAAGACCCCAAATTCTGCTCGACAGCAAGCACAGGTGCCGAGGCATCGACTGCACCACCCAACACCCACCCCAGAAACTGAGCCCTCGGTGGGCACAATGGGCACAGACAACATTTCCCCTTGTGTTTAGGGAACAGTTACTGAAAAAAGAAGGGTAGACCAGTGCTCTGTAATTATAAAATATTTGTTGGTGTACATGTGCCTGGGTGCTGAACTGTGGGTGACAGCCAAATTGCTCTCACAAAGTTCAGCAGGAGACAGGTCAGCTTGGAGCTACTTGGCATCATCATTAAAGAGCTGTGGGACTGAATACAAGCATCCAGTAGGAAAATATTATTCTGAGTTGTTAGTCTGAGGCTGAGATGGGGATGTGGCAGAGGTGTCTCCAGGCTGCACCATGTGCTCACAGCATCTTTGCTTATGGCCAAACTGAGAGGACCCTGGCAGTGCTGCTGCACCTCTGGGCTCACAGGATAGAAACAGGAAAAAGTTAGAGAATTATTTTTATTAGGTCAACTGTTAAGTGACCTAATAAAAACAAGTTGACCTGTTAAGGTCAACTGGATACTTTTACTGAGCCCTCTGTGACAAATGTCTTTGCAAAGATCTACACAATTAACAAAAGGCTCTTCTTGAATGTTGGTTTGAAAATTACCTTTGTAGGAAAGGAATCTATAAAATACGTGTGTCTGTGTACACATATCCATCCACAAAAAGCCCAAAGCTTGCCTGTAATTTGCTGGAGAAATATAAATGTGGTGGTTGATCTTTCTTTTTAACTGAATTGAATATTAGCATTCTGGGCTTGACTTTTCCATCTGTGTCCTGCAAAAAATTATACAGGAACCTTCTCTAACTGTGATGTGAGTGAGCCTTATGAATGTGTGTGTTCAGTCTAATAAATTAATTACATTTTATTTTTATAAATATGTGTTTTGCAAGAGTTTGGACTGAAGCAATCAGAAATTCTTATTAATCTATCACAGTTTGCTTTCAAATTAATGTATGATTGCTGTTTTATAGAAAATGTCACTTAAATACTGTGTTTTTTCCCCCCACAATGACTCCTGGGCACCCACAGAAGCTTATTCAGAATGTACAGGACTAAATAGGGGAAGAATTTGTCCCCAAAACACAAATTTTTTGAAAGAAAAACACAAAGAAGGTTCAGAGAAACAATGCAAGATGCTACTTTAAAATTCAGTTATTGTCTCAGTGATTGACTGCACTAACTGTATCCTGCCAGAAACGGCTGGCTTTTAAAATATATATTTGTGATTAGTTTAATTCACGGAGTCTTTTCCCTCTGAATTGATTTGATGAAATGAACTAGGCAAATAATAATTTTTTCACTGGAATGAATCTGCTTAATCAATTTAGACAATCAGTTTGTTCTTTGCTTAATAACATTTGCAAAAAGAAAACAAAGTCTTTCATTAAGAAGGATGGCCAGACATTTATAATGAGAGGTGGCATCTAACATCAGGTTGTGTCTTCTGTAGGAGCAGAAAAGACGATTCAACATCTGGTACAGGTACCTGGCTCTGAAATGCCTCTCCTGCTATTCAGTGTGGGATTCAACACTGAGTAGCAGGGAGGAAAACCCTGGCATGAGTCCCATTTTCATCCCTGGACATTTTGCCAGGGCAGGAGTTAATGACAGGTACACGGGTCCAGATCTGAACCTGCTGGAAAGCCAGGGAGCTTTCCAGTCTGCTCTCCATGGGAGCCTGGGGAGCAGCACAGAGACCAAACGCGGTGTCAAACCCCCGCATTCAATGAAGTTCTCTCATTTGCTTTTTACAGAAGGAGTTTAATATGGAGAGTCATTAAATATCTGCTTCTTACAATGGGCTGCAAAGTAACAGCTCGGCTGGGAAGCCTGGGAGTTCAAAGCATCCCTGCCCAGGGAAAACAAACACTGCTAGCCAGAGAGTGATTAAGCCTGTACTGCAGTGCAGAGGACTGTTTGGTCTAGTCATTTTAAAGACATTATCTCCTAATGTTTTATTTTCACCGTGTTCTGGATTTTATGTTGATTTTAATTATACCTCTTAGGAATAATATCTGGTAAACTAATTTTGGTGAATGGCAATGAAAAAGCATTATCTACCTACGGTAATTACACATATTTCTTAGTCCCTAGATAAAATAGTTTTACTTAAACCGCACTACAGAATTTATAAACTCCTTTTTGCAAAGTCTGCCAGTGGAGTTTCAGATAATAGAAATCTAAAATACTAATCTCCCATCCCAGATGGCCGCCTCCAGGAGCAGCATAAACTGTTACCCCCAACAAATTTCCTTTTGCAGCTTTCTCAGAAAAACACAGCCAGCCAAGGCAATGACATTCAATATTTCCCCTCATGGTTGCTATTAATTTAATAACTCGGGTGTTAATCCTTCTGTCTTTGAAATCAGAAGGGTGGTTTTTCTGACACTGTGTTTTGATGCTGAGTTTTGCCTCTCCAGTTGCTCTCCCAGGGTGTGGTGGAAATGTGCAGCTGCCTGATGGACATTTCCTGGTGCTGCTCAGTATACAGGAGAATTTAATTATCCCATCTTACATCCCATCTAGCAACACACTGACACTTTGGGTTCTCTTGATTAAGCCAAATGACCTTTTTTACTAAACGCAGTGCTCAAAACCATTATTTCTAATTGTGAAAAACATTAACAAATGGCACCCTTTCCCCATGTTTTCACTATGTTTGGAAACAGAAACTGAGGATGAGCAGTTGATTTCACCTGTGGATGATGCCCAGTGACTGACAGTCTCCTCCTGGGCTACTCTCCACCTCTGTCCACCATTGCCTCTCCTCAAAGCACATCTTTACTTCAGTGCTTTGCAGGTAGATGTGCATGAAAATTCTAGACTAAAATGAATAATAAAATGGAAGTAACTCCTGATACCTGCAGGATTGGACAGCCTTTCCTGCTTCTGAATGACTGCTGTGCCTCTCTCAGCTCTCCCTTGCTCCCAAAAGCATTGTGTTGTGTCTGGGGTGAGAGGGAAGGATTTTGGGACAATAACCCAACTCTGTGGTGTTTTCTGCAGAAAGGTTGCTCAGTGCCAGAACTCCGTTTTGTTTGTTTGTTGTTGTTTGTTTTTTTTTCTTTGCTTCCCCTGAAATCCTTAAGGAAGGCTGGGTCAGGAAGCCTGAGTTAAGAGCCTGGCACTCCCGTATAAGGATGTTATGGAAATGACGTAAAAGATGCATAACAAAAATTAGTGGGTGTCAAAGGCAGGAGCATGTAAAAGGAAAAGAGGGGTCTTGTGCTAGCTGGATATCCCAGCCAGTGTGGCTGAATTAAACCCAGCTTGAGGGAGATCCTGCTGGCTCTTTAGCTGGACCCAGAGCTGCACAGCCTCTGCTGCAGGTTTAGGTGCAGTTACATATTGTCCATCCTGGCACCCTGTATCTGCTCATCTCTACTGAGGGTTTGTCCCTTAGCACTGATAAATGCTAACCCCAAAATTCCACTAGTCTCTTTAAATTGTTCTGTGCAAAGGCACTTTTGATCAGATTTCACCCCACTCCTGCAGGCCGTGGCGAAGACCTGCAAGCCAGTCTGCTGCGTGGGCACGAGCTGTTCACATCTGCTGTTTTATTTGGCATTTCTGCCGTGTGTCAGAAAAGTGAAAAGCAGGGACACAATACATCAGAACCAGCTCTCCTATTTAGTGCTGTAGAGGCACCATTTACGTTTTAGGCTAAACTTGGTCCATTATGCAGTGGCAACACCTGCCCTGTCACAAGGCTGGGCTTTTGTAGTCTGGGAGATCAAGCAGTGAAAAAGCACCACTTCTAATTCTTGCCTCTGCCAAGTCCCCTTCAGCTCACATTGTAGCTTCTCCAGGGGACAGAATGCTGTGAAATGATCCAACATGGGTCTTTTCCCCCATTTTTAAGCTTTAAGCTCATCTTTACCCTGAAAGTAACAATGCTGGCAATGGAAACTCCCCTTCTTTGCCCTTCTGATGGCTTTGGGGCTGGACACTGGGGGGGTTTGAGGAAGGTGGGAGGGTGTGTCTGTCACTGTTTCTGGGACATCCAAGGAGCATCTCTAAAACTTGATTTTTACCTTCCTGAAATTGGCAAAAGGCTGCTCTTGATTAAAAGGGGAGAAAGACCAGGTGTGTGCCTTTAATGAACATTTTATATAGGGATTGCTATTACGAGGCTGAAAAGATGTGAGATTTACATACCTGTCACCAATGATCTGCAGTACCTGATAGTCTGAAATAAAATACGAGTGCAGTAACTCCTTGCATGATGAATGCTTCATCTGGTCAGTCAAGGATTTCCACTAAAGAAAAATATGGTGGGATTTTAGGGTTTTTTTCTATCCATTCAGTCAATCTTTTCTTGAACTGTTTCTGCAGGCTTTGGGTGTTATTTTTTTTAATAATAGTTAAACTATCAGATGTAAAAATATATACAAGATAATGACCAAGGAATCTCTAAGGCATATCACAGATATCTTACAAATTACTGAAGAGATATTTTTATCCGTTCAGTAACCCATTTGGCAATATTTGATTAATGGGATTAATGTAGAAATAAAGGTAACAAGCAATTGTTAAACAGAATCTAACAGCAAGTGTGTTCCATTACTGAATTATGTGTTGTTAGAAGAGCAGAATGCAGCAAATTTTCAGCCTGTAGATTCAAACTGCTTAAAAAGTATAAGCCAAGAAATATTTTGTTCCAGTTGTTGGCTGTGAAAGAAATAAATAAGGGATTTTAAGTGTGCTCTGTATTATAAAGAGATTATATGACATTTAATTTTGAAGGAAATCTGTGCTGTTGGGAAGAACTGCTGCTAGGTGTTACAGTGGTTTTTTTTTGTTGTTGTTGTTTTTTTTTGTTGTTGTTCTTTTTTTGTTAAAAAAGTAATTTGTTTGTGATAATCTATTTCTTGTAGAGTGTATTATTTAAACTCAAAGCTAAATAGAGGGCAGGATTCTCCACGGATAAAAATTAATTTAATTTTTTGGCTGGTCTCTCATTAAACAGGAGGGACCTGTGTCTGTCCCAGTCCCAGGGACTTGGGACTTATTCTAGTGCTCAGGCTTGGCTTTAGAGTAGCTTTACCCTGTGTGTGAGCAGAAGAAATATGCAAATAACAAACAAAATAAAGCTAACTCTCTTTTGCCTGATCTGCAGGAACTGTCCTCCCTGGAAACCCCACGCCTGCCTACTTTCATTCTCCAGGAATGCTTTCCAAAAAGTATTTAAGCAACAATTTGGTGTAACATGGGAAAGGGGCTGTTTAAGGGCAGCTAATTGAACACTTCTGCCTTTCTCAACCTCTGCAACATTTCCCAAAAGATGCTAGAAAAGATACCGAGCCTTTTGTACGTTGAACATGTGTCCAGTTAGCTTTTCTTGGTGGCTTTGGGTGAACCAGTCGTGAAAAAAAAACTAGAGCTGATTTGCCATTTTGTGGGGGAAATGTAAATTCTCACATCAATAGTTTGCATCTCGGTACTTCGTGGCTGCACTGCTAATCATCTGTTATAGCATTATATTCTTTTTGTTGTGAGCTTTTTTGTGGTGAGGGTTTGGTTTTGTTTTTTTTTTTTTTTTGTGTTTGTTTAAGCACCCAGAAATCAAATATTAACCTGATTAAGAATTCAGCGTTACATGTAAGGCGGAGAAGAGCTGCAGGTGGTGACAGGCAACTGGATTGTGTTTGATCTGGCAGTTTTCATCTATGCCACCATTTTATTCCTGCTGTGGGACTGCAGTAAAATGGTGGTTCCCTCGTTCTGTACCTCGGTGATGAACAGGGTGTGTGAAATCCCAGCTCCTGCATGCCAGGGGCAGCGCTGGCTCAGAGCTGTGCCCTGGCCAGTGTGAGGTACAATAGGATCTCCTACCGGGGAGGTCCCGGCACTGGCGCAGGGAAGGAGCGACGTTCATTCTTCTCATGGGATGGGGATTTAGGAATTTCATCGTCCAGTGAGTTTTTCCCCCCTGCTCTGGTGTTTTCTCTGGGTAGGGGAGGGGGATAATCTCCCTGGAGTGTGTGTACAGGGACGCCTTATCGTCGTGTCTCTGAGACAGCCAAGTGCCATGGATGGCTCCACACCTTCAAGCAGCCCCAGTCTTTCCTCCTATAGGCTCTGGAGTTGTACTTGAGGATTTTGCTTGGAAGAGGCTGGGTGTGGAGGAGATGGCAGGTTGTGCAGAGCCTGGCTCACCTAGGGGGTACCACTGGCATGGCCGTGGTCCTGGCAGGCTGTGGGAACAGGGACACGGTGGAGCTAACTGGGAGCCAGCTTGGAAAATCTTTTCCAACCAGAGACTTCTGCAGCATCTCTGCTGGCCAGGGAGTGTGTCAGCCCTTCCTTGGCCATTCGTGACATCCCCTGAGAAGGTGGCAGCAAGGTTTTGTGTTTCACAGAGTCCGAGAATGGGTCAGGTAGAAGGGACCACAGTGGGTCACCCTCCCTGCTCCCTGCTGGTCCCACCTCCCTGCTCTCATCCCAGAGCACATGGCACAGGATTGCATCCAGATGGTTCTTGAATCTCTCCACTGAGAGAGATGTCAAACCTCCCTGGGCAACCTTCTAATCTGTGGATATTGGGCAGTGAAGAAGTTCTTCCTCATGCTCAGGTGGAACTTCCTGGGCAGCAGTTTCTGCCCATTGCCTCCTGTCTTCTTGCTCAGCACCACCAAGCAGAGCCTGGTCCATCCTCCCTGCACAGTAGAGCTGTGCTCAGTGCTGGTTCCTCTGGCTGACCACAGCCATCTTCATCTGCCAGAGATCTCCAAGGGCTGCCTCACAATCATCAACTGGCAACCTCTCCAGTGAGTGCCAGAACAGAAATGGGGTGCTTTGGGCCATTTGGGGAGTTATGGGCTGTGGGGTCACATGGCCTGGAGGACCCTGCTATTCTTGTGGCCAAAAGCTCAAGCTGGTCCTGGCATCTCTGCTGAAAGAAACGTTTCTCCTGGGTGGCTGACTACCATGGCATCTTGTGGCCATCACTGGATAAAAAGGGACTTTCTGGTCCAACTGAAATGTCTCTTGGGGGAATTCTGATTCCTGTTGTGGCCTGAGACAAGTACAATTGTGGGGCAACAGTGCTCAGATCCCACTGTGTCCTGCCCAAGCACTTGTGCAGGGGTCACTGGGGGCGTGTGTGTGTGTGTGTTTGTTCATGCAGTGAGCTGGATAGACTGAGGCGGGGATTTGCTGCCTTCCGAGCCTAGAAAGTAACTTGCACAGCTCTGTGCTGACTGACATAACAGTAATCTGTTGGGATTGCTTGTTCACTAGTAACTTAAAAAGGGATTTTTGTGCTGGGATGAACTACAGAAGAGAAGCTATTTCAGCAAGGATTTTTTTTGGCTTCAAGTTTTCTGCATGCTTCAGCCTCACAGTTGTGCTTAAAACTGTTGTGTATCGATAAGAGTTTCCTTCCGCCCATAATCTCTTCTCTCCTTCTGTTCCCTGCTGTAAACAAGCCATTAAAAATGTGTTTATGACATCACAGTTGGTGACCATGGAAATGACTTTGATGTTAGAAAGACAAATATAGCATCATGATTTCACGGCAGGATCAAGGCAGGAGAAGACCCTTGTTCAAATGGCGGGTAATTAACAAAGGTGGTGGAGGGGAAGCTTGAAAAAAAAATGTGAAGAGCCAATTGACTGAATATGATACACTTTAAAGTTTTTTTTCACAGTGTAAAAAAAAATAAAATAAATTTCAAAAATCTCTTTCAAATGAAAAAATTGCAATGCTCGGACTGTACTCTTTTAAATAGAAGCCTATAGGGTAAACAGAGAACTGGAGGGGGGAAGCTTTGGAGTAAGAATTATACATATGCAAAAACTCCAGAAGGCATCTTTCAAGCTGGAGTGCTCTGTGCTTAAATCAGGCTTGGAGCATCAGGGCTAAACTAGACCATGGGGCCAAGCTTCCTCCAATTTATACCAGTAACAGACTTGTGCAGATTTTGAGCACAAATGGATGGAGCTGGCATCTTTATCTTGTAAAATCACCATCCCTTGCTGTGTTATCCTCATGGTCATACCTGCCTGCAGCCAGACCCCTCAAAGCAGTCAGGGGAGCCAAGTCTGGCAGCCAAACAAAAGTCTTTGGCTCCTGGTTTTGCTGCGATTCCAACTCCTCCTCAATCCATTAGGCCAACGCTCCTGGCATGGCTGCATCCATCATTTACACAAGCTGTTGAAAATAAGCCCTTGTTTTCACATACATTTTATTAAATCGTTAGCATTACACGCTTCAGAGGCAGCAGGACCAAGCCTGCTAGGAAAGTATTGTCAGAATCCTTTCTGGGCTCACTTTCTGAGCAGTTGTTCCAACATATGTAATTATGAATAAAATAGCCTCTGAAAAGACCTCCTTGGATGCAGAGGGAAATGAGAACAATAGGGTAGAGATTAAAAAAGATGGTTTTTCTCAGCTAATTGTTTTTAATAAAATGGTAAAAGTGAAGAAAACACCAGGAAACTATAATTAGGATGATAACGCTTTGTTCTGCAGAAATATGTGCCCTGTTGGCTCTCCTATTACAGAGCAACAAAGGGAATGAAGTGCAAGGGAAGGGGAAAGTGGGGATGAATGGGGGTTGTTAAATACTGGACTGGAAAGGTCAATAATCTTGTCTTGAAGGTACAGCTGATATAAAAAGGCCCTGCAGCACGGCTGCCCTGAGTTCTGCCCAGCCTGCTCCAAGGGTTACCCAAGTGTTGGGGCTGGTGGAGCTCCCTGACTGCCTTTCTGCCTGGCCAGGACCACAGCTTCCACACACTGCCTGGTGTTTCCAGGTGCTGCTGCCGAAGTCTGTGCTTCCCCCTGTGACAGGAAACCCCTCAGGTTTGGGGGATCTCCGTGTTCTTCATGTCCAGATTCTCTCACAGCTGAAGGAGGGGAGGACGCAGCCCCTCCATCCCAGCTCCCAGTGCTGCCACCTCTCTTGGCTCTGCCTGACTCTATGTGCCCCCCCAGCTCCCAAAACATTCCTGATCCCATTGCCATAGAGCTGCCATAACTGATTACAGCAAATAGAACAAACACCCAAATTAGCCCCTTTCTTGGTGGGAGTGGTGTGTGGGTAGGCTTGGCTTGTCCGGTGACACCGTGTGACAGTCCTGATCTGCTGTCGTCCTCTCCTCACGTCAGTAGGGATTTATCATGTTATTGTGAGCAGGTTTGGTGTGTTATTCACTCTCCAAGCCATTGGGAAATGGTTTTGCTTATGAAATAAGTTAGGGTGTTTTGTTTTTCCTCGGACTGTGGAGATTTTAGGCTGGCCAGCACAGGGCTGTTGGTGTGGGCGCTTGTGCTTGTGTCTGTGCTCTTTTGGTGAATTTGTCTGTGAATGAAAACTGACCTGTGTGCAGCTGTTAGAAAGGTTTTTTCACACTAGTGTTTTGCTGTTTTAACTCTTTTACCCCTATGCACTGCCCTTTGGGGTATGAAACCTGCTGTTTTGGGACAGGAGAGAATGGCTTTGCCATTTCAGCGTGGACTGGGAGGATGTGGGTCCTGGTGGTGCCGCAGCCTTTCCCTGGGCAGGGGCCTTGCTGGTGCCACGTTTGTCTTTCCTCCACCCTGGGGTGGTAGCAGAGTGCCACAGAGACCAGATTCTGACAGCCCTCGTGTGTGTTTGCAGTCCTCACCTGTGGGATGAAAGCTGGGGCTGTGGCCTTTAATTGGGCTTCCCAGGGGAGGCTGCTATGCCCCCAATTAACCCATTGAATAATTACCCATGGAAATAAGTGGCCTGGCCCTGGGAGGGAGGAAAGGCACTGCTGGCCAGTAACTGTCCTTTGCTTTAGATGGGCAGGTTGTGTCTCCCTTTGCGGACAGCCACTGTGGTCAGGGGAGCAGGGACACCTCTGCTGTGAGGTGACAAGGAGGGCACAAGGGCAGGGGATCCCCAGAGTGCTTTATATGCAAGTGTAGAAAAATTCAGTTCTCCTTGGGCTAAGGACTCTGGTACCTGAGCAGCAGAAATTCATAAAGGAGCAAAAGCTGAGTTACTGCAGGGGAGAGGAAGTATTTGGACACATCTGGGGTTTCTTTTTATTATGTTCAGGTCTGGTATCTAATTACCCCTTTGGAGAAGGAAAACATTTCTCATCCAGCAATCCCCCTGCTTCATCTCCTCTAGTCGGACCAAATTTTACGTCTATGAAATCAGTACAGTAAATCAGAAAACACTGTCTTTCCCTAAAGAAGAAAGAGTGAATCCTTTCAGCCTCATACCAAGAAGCAAGAAAGATCATAAAATTGAAACAAGCTAAAATACTCCTGGATCACATTTAGCAGCTGTCACAGAGCAGCAGGGAAGTGCAAAGTGTAGTTATTGCTTATTTTAGGTGCTTTATTTTGTTTGTTTTGTTTCTTCCAGACCCTGGATAGAAAATGATGCAAGTTTGCTTTGTCAGAAAGGAAGAAAATTTATTTTAATGGTTTGCTGAGGTGCACCTGAGAAGCCAAGCTGATGGGGGAGAGCTAAAGCCTTTTCCTGTGCTGGCAGACTTTCTTGACTGAGTCATGTAAGAGTATCAAGCCCCTCAGTGCTCTGCCAACAAAGTGCTGGTGACTTCAGATATTTTGTTTGAACGCATCCGTCGGAGGACAGGCAGAGACCACCAACGCTCTCGCCCCAAACAGCCTTTTTCAAAGGGAAAAATGTTGGTGGATTCTCACCACGGTGATTATAGGGGATTATTCTAGGATTCTCAGAAGAATCTGAAAACCAATCTTTCTAAGTTATTTCTGAATAGCTATTGAATGGATAATTTCCATACCCATTATCAAAATGATGTGCTGGCAGTGAAATTTAGCCGTATTGTATTTGATCAGTAATTGGTGAAATGTTTTCCTAGGGTTAAAAGTAGTGTTGGCAACAGCTCTGTGTAGGGATTTACAAGGTGTTTAGATACATTTTTATGTATTCAGTTGCTTTATGCTATCCAAATGCTTTGATGGTGTGGAGAAAGCTAACGGGATTTATCCGTGTATTTAAAGACAAACTGAAAAGACTTTTACCTTCTGAGACCCAAGTTCAGAGTTACATTGCTGCTGTGAGCTGTTGATGACACAGTTAACATTTTAAACAACATGTAATGATAAAGTCTTGATCATTAGTGACTTGCAGGTCTGGAGAATGGAGCAGACTCAAAAACAATCAATGCAAATGCACCAGACCAAATAGTAAGGAAAATATCAATAATAAAAGTGAAAACTTTTCTTAGCTTAGATTTTCTCTCAGTCCACGGTAGTAATGACCAAGATTATGCTGTATGTTTGGTTTTATCTTGGATTGTGTGAAATAAGAGTTTGGTGAAATGTGCCCTACTTTTTCAATTGAAACAAAGAGGATAGATTAAGACTAGGAGATAGTAAAGATAAGAAATATGTAAGGAAGGGGGAACCTCCCTAATCTCTGGTGAAAGCTGAACTGAAAAGTGGAGCTCTTGTTTAACTCTGGGTTCTATTTCAGCAGTGTGACAGGCACACGGTGGGTACGAGTGCGTCGGGGCAGGCACAGGCAGGAGGGAGGCAGCACATCAGCCTGAGCTTTGAAAATGTCTCTGTGTTGCAGGAGGTAGCTGGGGTCAAAAGCAATTTTCTGGAATTACATCTACCCTGTGAGGTGCTGGCAAAAGGACAGAGCTGAGCTGCTTCAGGACTCAGGAGGGCAGCAAGAAAATATCAACACATCCATCAGAGCACAGAGATCCCTACACGTTCTCAGTGGAAGTGAAACATCTCTCCTGTAGTCTCTGCATGGCCAGTATGTGTTGGTTCACTGCTCTTCTACCCCTGTATTTGGGAGCCAACATTTCTGGCTCCTGCTGGTGTCTAAAGCCATAACATGTCACTGTGTGAATGGAAGGTCAGGTGCTGGGAATGTCAGAGCACCCTGAGTTCCTCACCTCCAGCATCTCTATGGCTCTCTGCCTGGAAAGAGCTGGTTCTTAGATGAATATTTAAATATTCTAAATTGTCACCACCTTCTGACACAAAAAAAACTCCCCCTGATTGGTAAATTTTATATATCCTAGACAAATATCTAAGTGATGTTTGATTTTAGGGCAGTCTGTCCCGAGGTCCTGTGGCCTTCTGCAAGCTCTGGGAGGCCAAGTCCTTTTGCAGCTTGGAGGGGATGATGCATGAAGAGACTGTGTGACTTGCCTGAGGCCAGAAAATCTGTAGCTGAGGAAAGAATCAGAACCAGTTCTTGGTCTGGAAAGATGGATCTGGGACTGTCCTTCCTCTTTGTGCAATGAGACAATCCATTTAAAAACAACCAAAGAAAAAGTAAGAAAAATATTTTAATACTTCTTGTTATTATATATAGCTCCTGGAGCCAGTGTTTGCAATGAAATCAGATATGACAGAGTAAGGGAAACTTACTTAATTTACCACCAGGTTAGGCAATGTAAAACAAAGCTTTGCATTAACTACATAGGGTTTAAAGAAAGTTTCAGACTGATAGCAATGCTTCATTATTGCATTTTTGAGGTGAACTCCCTTAAATTAAAACATTGTATGTGCAGATTATTCATTCTCTTGTTTTAAGGTGTGTTTAGTGGTTACATTTCCTGTGACAAATCTCGCTGACTTCATCTTTGGTGGCTCTCTGTCATACTGCTCTGCTCTCCTATAGACATCCCTATGCCAGGGTTGCAGAGATCTGGTCTCTGCAGAGAATAGTTGGAAAGGAGAGGGGAAAAAACATGCAACCCATCCATCCTGGATACCTTGAAACACCTAGAGCTGAGGGGAGCTGCCAAGGGGAGGCATTTCCATACGCTCTCCTTGTCAGAGGAGTAAGCAGGCTGAAAAATTTGGATGTGCACAGCAAGTGGAAGCTGACCCGGGCAGCCTTGATTTACATAGTGCACACTTGGGACCTGCTCATTACCACAGCATCCCCCTAATCATCACCTCAGCCTGATGGGCACAGGATGTGTCTGCCCCGGGATCCCCAGCGCTTCTGTTTCCCTGAGCAGCACCCAGCCCTCTGCAGTTCCTGTGCTATGACAGATGCACATATCATTGAAAGCAGGTCTTGCATGGCATTACACAATGTAAATCAATAATGTGAAAATACAGCCGTTAACACAATGTACAGTTTTGCCTATTACTACAATGCCCTGCTTGTTCCAAAGAAAATGCAATTTTAT
This sequence comes from Climacteris rufus, assembly GCA_013398175.1. Lineage (NCBI taxonomy): Eukaryota > Metazoa > Chordata > Aves > Passeriformes > Climacteridae > Climacteris > Climacteris rufus. The sequence continues at coordinate 486,078 of VZRZ01001712.1, read as the reverse complement.
GCTCCACTGAAGCATGGTTTGCTTAGCCTTCAACTAGCGGCAAATGCCAGATACTGCAAAATGTTATTGTTACGCAAGCAGTGTCCTGGATTTATTTATATGTATCCATGCAAAGACTAATTTCAACAAGCACTAGGACTGGAGCCCCTCTGAATGCGGGGCTGAACTGCTCTGACCCTGCGTTTCCAGCTCTGCTGCCTCTCCCCTGCACCCAGGAACAAAACTGCACAGTCCCACGCACCTCGCTGGGACTGCCCTGGTTTTGGGCTGGGATTAAATTCTCCCAGGTTTTGGGGTGTCCAAGCACACAGTGGCACCTCTCAACCCAAAAATCAGACAGACACACTCCAGATATGCAGGTCTAGGTGTCTGGCACACATACTGCTCTGGTTGCTCTCCCCTTACATCCACCATCATACTCCTTTCTTGCCTCCCTACGTGGCAGGAAAGTCAGCACTTCTGGGCACTTTTCATCCTTGTTGGCTGAGATATAGGGAAACAGTAGCATGGAGCCTCTGAACCCCCCAATTATCAATATGGACCTCATTGGCTGCTCCCAGTAGAAGTTAATTCCTTTCAGCTGAGGACACAAAAGGAAGAGCTGCAACAACAAAAGGAGAGATCTGCTTGGATCGCTGGGGTAGCAGGGAAGAGGAGCAATGCTGCTGTGTAAAGGTAACCCCTCCTGACCCTCTCTCAAGGCAGAAGTTGCTCCACATTCACTTCTGAGCCAGGAAGCCTTGATGTGTTTAACCTGCAGTAGAAACAAAGATCCCAGAAAAACGTGGTGTTGAGGTGAAAAAGCCATAAATCCCGAGCCTATCAGCTCAGCACAGCGGGGCATGAAAGGGCACTACCATTTATTCACTGTGCAGACATCCTTGGGTATGAAAGCTGCCCTGTGCTCAGCTGGGATGGGATTTGGATTGTCCCATGTGCTCAGATGTGGCCTGCAGGAGCAGGGGAGCAGGGACATGGCCATACCTCACAGCTCACCTTCCACATTTCCTGGCAGAATTGGTTTCCAGTGGAAAAAGTCAGATTTGTCAGAGACAGGCTGCTTAGCAGAGTCAGATTCAATATCCTGAGAGTGTGAACAGGAAAATGAAAACAGGTGGGAATGCTCATGGGCTCCTGTTTTACCAGCTCTTTACACTCTGGGTCTCCAATGTGGAAGCAGCTGAGCAGCTGCAAGAGAAATTTTCTTGTTCATGGTGGAGTAATTCCTGGGTCTTGACTTATCCCTGAGTTGGATGGGAAGCATGTTTCAAAATGTTTAATTATTTCACAGGATAGTAATTCTGGCTTTGTTTGGTTCTGTCTTCTGCCTATGAGGTGAAGCTGTGAAAGGACTAAAAGCTCCTGGCAGTTGCACTGTGCTGGCATCCAGCCACTGCAGGTATGGCTCTTAATGAGAGCTTAATGAGGAATTGAGGGGTTTGCTGGTGATGGAAGGATGCAGATGCCCACTTCTTTCAATAAAGGGGAATGGCATGGCCCTGTTGTGTACAGAGAAGGGGCAAAACCCCATTGCTCCTCTCAGCAGCCTGGTGTGGGAATAATGTGAAAATTAGGGGGTTTTTGTCTGGGGTCCATGGAGCATGGCCCACTGATGGGCAGCCTGGCCTGTCCTGCTCAAAGGCTGGGTGGCAAACTCAAGTGGGTTTCATCCAGGACAAACCAAACTTTGGGGTCCTTCTAAACCTTTTTATTTTCCTCACTTGGGCTGACGTCAATTTGAAATGCAAATGCAGCCTTGAAGTGGGAGCATTTGATCTTTGAAATGCCCACACAGAATAACCCTTTTTTAAAAATATACCTTCTTTTTTTTTTAATCTCTAGAAACATTTGGCATGTTTGGCCCAATTTCAGCAGTGTTTTGGTGCCTGTCCCCCTCCCTTTGCCATTGCATATTGTTTGCTAGGGGAAAAAACCTTTCTCTTGTGCCTCCTTGGTTGTTCCCTGCCACCGTGCCCCTGCTGCCTCTTGCCTTCCAATGCCTGCACCTCTGCCAGTTCCAGCACCTTCTTCCATGTCTCCAGGTGGGCTTTGCCCGACCAAAACAAAGGTGCAGGCCACTGTTATTGCTCTTGGAATTTGGTCCAGGCCATAGTGTGGCTTCTGACAGAGCCACAGCTTTGCACAGAGAGGGGAGAGGGAATCCTCCTTCCCCTGAGGCTGAAGCTGCCCCTCCACGCCTGGGGGCTCTTGCTCGCAGAGAAGAAGGAAACAGATCCCCTTGGCTTTAATATTTCTATTATACAGCCTAGATTAATTTTGATTTTCTCTTTTGACTCCTTTGTTGTGTTTATTTCAAGGGATTTCTGTCACCTCCCTTCTGCACTTCAATGTGCCTGAAAAATTTCTGTCAGGAGTGATTGTGTGTGACTTGAAGAAAGTGCAATTTTTAAGACTTGAATTCACTTTAAAATCCCCACTGTTTCTATTCTTTTTTTCCCTCCAAATTAGTGCATCTCTGCACTGAAACTTCCCCATCTGACAATGCTGTGTATGTTATTACTGCCACAAGACCTTTCCACCACTGGGTTTCTCTCTTTTCCATTTCTTGCTATGAATATGAGATTTGCAGGGAATTGCTGTGTGCTGAACATTTGCATCATGGCCTGGGATGCTTTGAGTAAGACTTCAGGGAGCTGAGAGAGCCTTGAGATCAAACCAAAATACTCCAGAGAAAATTCCCCAAAGCCATAGACAAATATTTTCAAACATGAATATTTCCATCCTGGCAATTTTGTTTAAATATATTATTGCTACAGTCAGCTAGACAGACAGGCAGACACCCACGGACGACTGACATTAGCTTGGAGCTTCTGCTGTCACCCACAGCAGGGCTGTGTGGCTGGAATGATGATTTTTCTGTCCTGACTTTGGGGAGTTTCACATATTAGACAGTACTAAAAGAATTTTTAATTGGACTCATTTTACTTTCTTTTTTCTTTTTTTATCAGAAATGAGACAATGTGTGTGAACCCCCGTGGTTACTGTAGTCTCAATCAGCTGCCAAATAATATCATAGAAGTTGTGATTGGATTAATGAAAAGCTTGTAACAAAATAATGGCTGTGAGGAAATTATCCTATTGGGGGCTTTAATTTAAACTGGTGGGACAAAATTAGTCCTAAATTAAAGAAAACTACTAATTGTCTAGATATCGCTTGGTTGATAAATGCGCCAGTAGGATCCTGTTCCCAGGGTGTCACTTCGCTGCTCATAGGGTTTTTGAGGGAAAATGCACATGGCAGCCTTGTTCCACTCCTTTTTTAGCTTTTTCCATGGGTGTCCCAGGCTGCTGTGGGCTGTGAGCTCCTCCTCAGCCCCATTTTTGAGCCTTGGAGATCCCAAAGGGGAGGGATAATTTGGGCCAGCCCAGCAGTACCCTGTGCTTTTTTGGGGATCCCAATCCCTCAGCTGGTGATCCACCACGTGGATGGCACATACAGACACCACTGGGATGTACTGATGAGGTGAGAACTCATTCCTCGTGTCCCACTCAGTCCTTCTCTTCGGTGCTTGGGATGGAGTCATCTAAGCCCTGTTGTCCATTAGCTGCTGATTCCTTCCCCGTGCCATGGGTTTGGGATTTCCCTGCAGGGTGCTGTGCACTCTCCCAGCTGCCCTGAAAGAGAGGGACCCCCAGCTCATGGCTATTCCTCATTTCAGGGCAGAAAAGGGTGCTGGAACCCTGTGTCCCTGTTGGGGACACTGTTCTACAGAAGGAGCTTTTTTCTTCTGCTGAACTCACAAACCAGCCACAGGACTCTAAATGCAGAGCCACAGCTGTACCTTGTGCTGGGAAAGGGATGTATTGGTGGGTAACTGTGTTTCATTCAGGAGCAGAGCTCAGTTTTCCTCATAGCTGAGAAACACTGAGTTTGCCTTTAAATGACCACAGAGGTGCTGGAGGCAGTGAAGCCCATGGGACACCCCACAGGAGAACCTGGGATGATTTTCATCACACTTCCTACTGCTGATCTGGACCTGGTAAGCAGATTTTGTGGGCCACAGTATCAACCTGCTGCGTGCAGCTCCCAGGCTGTAAGACTACTGGGAAGTGATATAGTGGCATGTGGCAGGCATTTGGGGCACGAACTGCATCCTATTAGAAAAATCCCATAAAGGAGGGGAGCCCCATCAAGGCTGCCAGGAGAGCCCCCTCTCGATGCAGATGGCCTGCAAAACTGAGTCACTTTGAGACAGGACTCCTGGTGCCAGTAAAAGGTGTTGTTAAGCAAACATTCAACTCTCTGTACTTGGGGTCTGGTTAGGCTGAGTTTTCCCTCTGTTTCTGAGCCCCTGTTAGATCCCAGTGTTTTGCCTTGGGTCAGACTGCACTGCTGGATCAGTTGTCTAAGAAAAAAAATCCCTCCATTTCCTTTGGAAATTTTTTCTCTCCCTTAGGAAAATGTTTCTGTCGCTTGCCTCGGTCATTGGCCTTCAAGTGGTAAATCCCAGGCAAATAAGTCTGTATTTAAAGCAATAAATTCAGTGCCTTTCCTCCGAGGCTTTATTTTCTCATTTAGTGACCTCTTGTTCCCCATGTCTTTGACACTTCTCCGATGTGCATTAAGCAAATATGCAATCATCCTTTCATTCTCTATCTTTGCTTTCATTATGATTTTTTACACTTCATTACATTTCCCTCTATAATTGCAACTCTTTGTTGTCCCAAAGTTTTATGGCTCTTTCCTCTCTTCTATCACTTCTTGTGTTTCTTTGTTATTCACGTTAGCTTTTCTTGACACTGTGTTCCTAGCACATTTTCTAGATGTCAAGCAAACTCTTAGGCCTAAACTCATTTATCTTTGAACACTTTCCATTTCCACTTCAGTGCTCTACCCCAATGAATTCCATCCAGAACTTCCTTTTCTTCTAAAATTGGCTGTGCTGCTTTTATTCAGTGTTCTTCCCTTTTTAGGCCTAATTATAAATCCAATTGTTCGGTCCTGAATGCTTCCACGAGCTCCATTCATTTCCGAGCACGGTTCTGCCATAACTGCCGGGGGAAGTTGCGTGACTGCCCTTTCAAAATCCTAATATGATCTAGATGAGAAAGAGATGTTATTTCTAACTTAAATTAAGCCCCAGCGCAAGACCAGGCTGTTAAGTCTCCCCGCTCCGCTCTCCTGTGGCCGCGGTTGCCCGGCCTGGCGGCTTTGGAGGATGATCCGTGAGGGTTTGGGGAGCTTTCCCAGCCCCTCCCGGTGCCCGGTGGGCACGGCCGTGCCTCCCGCTGGCATGGGGAACAGGGGCTGCTGAAATCCATCCCAGGCAGCTCACAGGGGCAAGTGGCTCATTCCCACAAACGGGCACCATGGCATTCCTAAGGAATTTTCGCTGTCTGCTTGAATGATTGGATGTTAATTTGTAAGCACAAAGTGCCAGCCAATATTACTGACGTAATTTTGAGTGTCTTTGGTACAAGTGGTCAGTGGGAAACGCTCTCCACCTGGGGACTGGTTAGCTGTTTGGACTGAATTTTGGCTCTGCAGCTGGACAGGGGTTGGCACAGGGTCTGTGTGGGCCCTGTTGGCACAGGGTCAGGCTGGGGCCTGTGTGGGGACAAACCACCCCTGGTTTGTGAAGCTCACACTGCTCCCAGGCTCGATGTGAAGCTCAGCTGCTCAATCTCCAGGCAAACCATGCCCACTGCTCCACTGCCTAACTCCAGTCCAAAGCCTCACACAATCAGGTTTCAGGAGCAGCTAAATGATGTGGTGGGTTTGATGTATCTCCAGATACCCTCTGGCAATGTTTGCCTTTAGGTGTGTTAGGGTGTTTAGGCTGCTTAGGTAGTTTTGTCTGGGTTGAATGTTCTCAGGAGGGGGAACACACAGGGCTGGGAGCACAGTCTGAAATAGAGAACAAATGGGAACATGATGTTCTTCCAGTGGATTTGCTGGCAGGATTTGCTAAGCTTTCATATGGTCAAGGCAGCACTCTTCTTTCTCCTACAAAATTGCCCTTGGAGGAAGGTGATGACAAAGAGGATTTCTCTTGTCCACTTACTTACTGATTTAACCTGATTTCTTCCTGTTCTTTGAGCATCTGGAAAAAGCATGAGTAATGTGATGACAAAGTTCACCCTTTGTTCTGAGGCGAAGAGGAGAATGTCAGTGACTGTGCAGACCTGGGGCACTCTGTCATCCCCAGCCAGCGTGTGGGGAGGGGCTGCTCTGCTCTGCAGGCACTGCTTTCTCTCAAAAGCCTGAGAAAAAGCAGCCACTGCTGCCTGACCTGTCTTCTTCTGACCTTTCAGGTGGGTACTCAAGCAGTGTCAGCAGTCACAGGTGATGCACAGGGATGGTACGGCAGAAATGTGGGCCAGCACAGTGCACACTGGAGTGTGTGTATAGGTGTGGTTGTGCACATCACGGAGCACTGGGGATGTGGAGGTCTGTCCATGTTGCAGGATCACTGGTGTGGCTGCAAGCAGGTAAACTGCTCTCTACTTCCCCCCTGTAAAGCAGAATGAATATTGCTGGCTGCAGAGATGTATGGTGGTAGTGCTGCACAAGGTTTAATCTCCTGAAGGGTTTAGGATTCCTCAAAACTGCCCTGTGTTGAGCTCAGTGATTCCAGGACTTGCCTGTGTCCAGCTTTGCTGGAGCAGAGCAGAACTGTCATGGGTGGAAAGGAGACAGACATTGTCAAGAGGCACCCACACCCAGATTAGGGTTTGCCGCACGTTGCTGTGTCAGTGCCATGCACATAGTGAAGGAAATCTTAGGATTAAAAGCACCTTTGGCCTCAGAGGAACACCATCACCTGCCTCATGGTTCATTGCATTGGGCTCCTGCTTTTTGTGGAAGAAGAGCTCAGACTGCACAAGTACCAAACAAAGTCTTACAAATTACCTGACCATAGAGCCTGAGTCCTTTTAAAATCTGTACATTGATTTGTTAAAATTTTTGGCATTTTTTAAAGAACTTTTCTAAGTGAAGCTACTGAAACGGTGGCCTCCACCAATAATTGATTGGCTGTGATGTGGTGACTGTCCTCCTGCTGTGAAGAGGCATGGTATTTAGCTTGTGGGGGTATTTAGCTTGTGTCTGAAATTTTTATCCTAGTTTGCAGAATCATTAGTTTTTTGGAAGCTTCTAAACACCCATATATGTGATCAGGGCATTTTCTCTGCCCTTAAAATATCTGATAGAGGGAGATAAAAAGACCTCTTGCAGCATCTTCTCTGTGTCAGACCAGTCACAGCAGATGACCTGAAAAAGCTAGCTATCATATACCATATCATGCAAATAAATACATCTTGCAGTTTTTCTAAGCATTTATAGTCAGCTATGTGTGCAGGATGGATATGACTGGATTATTATAGTCTGTCATTTCAGCATGAATTCAGACACTATGTTAAGTGAGTATTATTTAATAGTCTGGAAGAAGCCTTTGGAGTTATTATCTCTCACGTAAATGCACATTAAAGCAATTTGAACAGGCAAATCATCTTGCTGAGGGACTGTATCCCCCCAGTGGGAAGGCTGAGGGGTGTATACTGTGCCACACCAGAGCCACCTGCCCTCTGGCATGGCAAGTGGGAGGTGTGTGGACCCCCAGGATGTTAGGATGCTGTCAGGACTGACCAAGCTGCTTCTCAGGCTGTGGCCACGTGCTTAGGGATGCAAAGGAAACAGCTTTGCTTGGGAGGACCAAGGTAAAGAAGTTGAACACAAACCTTAGAGCTGCTGTCAGCAAATCTGCACGGACTGACCGCACGAATCGCCTCACTGCAGTGTGACACAGCCCTGCTGGCTGCAGGAGTGCTGGGAACCAGGAGCCCACTGGGGAGGGAAAAGTTTCAAGGTCCAGAGAGCATCGTGTGGGAAACCAGCGGGTGTGGAGGGCGGGAGCCATGGGGAGGGACCGCACAGCCTCGCTGGTGTCGGGCAGGAGCGAGCCAGGAGAGCGCGCAGGGAGGAGGGATAAAACCCCACACAGCACAAAGCTGCTTGGTGGGGATGCTGCTCCAAGAGGCCTCCGTGGCAGGCCAGAACAGGTCTTTAAATTGCCACAGGAGTAGGTTACATCGTGCTGGTTTTCCACCCCTGCACCCCGCTCTGTGCCCGGCTCCGGTCGCAGCAGACGGGCCGCCCTCAGACGCAGGCAGCAGCCCCCAGCTGCCTCATGATATTATTATTTTTTTATTCACCTCAATAAAAATCTGTGATTCATTAAGTGCTTGTCATGTTTTGATATGTGGATCAGGAACTGATCAATAGCCAGCCAAATTTAATAAAAAGGAGCTCTATTCTTGGGAAATGAGCTTGTTACCATGCCAACTATCGATCTTTCCTGACAGGCTCTCTAAGTCGCAAAATGGGGTCCTGATGGTCGGTTGGTTTCCCTGCCTGCCTGCCAGGAAGGGTGTTGGTTGCAACCTCTGTGTCTAAAAGACTTTGGAGAAAATGCTGTTTTTTAGTACTGTCTCTATGTAATTCCTTGGCAAAGGTTCTAGATTGCCTGGAGCCAGCAGAAATCTTCCAAAGGTTTTATTTTTCTTACTGGCTCTAAGGTGGTGGAAATGTAAGACAGAAGGTAGCAGAGCTCTGGTTCTGCACCAGACCCTCACAGGCTGAGGAGGGATGGAGCCCAGTGCCAGTCCACACCCCTGCCTTGCTGATGCAGGATGTGCCAGCCATTACCTGGTTCCTGTTGCCAACATCCCAGCATTTTTCTTTGCAATGTTAACAACTCAACATGAGCCAAACGGTGTTCAGTGGCACTGAAACAATCCCCTGGCAGGTGGATTTCTCTAGCTGGCCATGGCAAGCAGGGCAGATTTGCATCCTGAGGAAGAGAGATGTTCTGCAGAGTCCCACAAGTCCCAGAGTCTCTCCACTGAGCTTCCCATGCTGATCCTAAGTCCCCACGTTTGAAGCATTGGCACTGCAGCTGTTCCCTGGCATGGATGACACTGAGAGATTTGGGAGCAAGAGCTGAATATGGACAAGGAGGAAGGGGTTTGTCAAATGGATTAACACGTCCCCAGGGTTTTGATTTGCCTGGTCTGTTTGCCATGTTCTTAGATTTTTATTTTCACTTTTTTCTCCTTTTATTTCTCAGAAGGAGGATGGGCAGGGCTGCCTGTGTAGGGTCACTGGCCCTGTCCTAACCCCTGCCAGGGGCTGTGTGACAGCCTGGCACAAAGAGACAGCACTCTTCAAGTACAAAACACACCATTACTTTTGTCTCCTGCTTCAGGGTTTGGTCCAAAACACACTGGGATCAGTGGAGGAAGATTTCAGTGCGATCTGGCCCATTCCCAGTCCAAGCTATTTAAACACAGTGGCCTACATGCTTCTCCAGGACAGACACTTAGGTTAGTGTTTGAGGTTTTAAGAAGAGATGGTAAATTTACTTGCAGCAGGAAAGGCTTTACTGGCTTAGAAAATCCAATTCTGTGCTCAGCACAGTCCCTGAGACTTCCCTAGAATGGTTTATCCAGCCAAAAGTGACACAAAGAGAGAATTTGATGTGGGAGATCTCACCAGTCACCTGGGGAGAGGGAGATCAATGTAATTCCTTCATGGCTTTTCAATATTGTGTACTGCAAAAAGCTTATTATGATTTGACCTTGACATTAGCCCTGCTTTTAGTGGGGGGCTGGACTCAAGACCTCCAGAGGTCCCTTCCAGCCAAGGTTTTTCCTTTATTTCATTTCAGAGATGTGATGTAAGGTCTAACCCCAAAACCAAACTATTTTTTTTGGGGTTCAGAGTTGGAGGGCAACGGAAACAGACATCAAACCCTGAATATGTCTCTGAACTATTGGTGTGTCTGAGGTGCCAGAACAGTCCTGGTCCCTGGGCTGTGTGGGACAGAGGTTATTGAGCAGTGCTGTTTGCTGCAGTTATCAGAAAGGTCACCAGCAGCAAATGCCTGCCCTGGTGTCTGCTCATGCCATTCTTCTTTGGGTTTAGCTCATCTCAAACTCCCCATTTCAAGTTTCCTTCTTTCAAAGATTTGTCTCTGGTGAAAATCAGCAGACCTCTGTAGAGGGTTAATTAACATGAGTTGTTTAATTGAAAGGTCCTTTCAACATATGACAAAACTGAAAGATTTCAGGAAGATTTAACAGAAGCATAGAATTATTTAGGTTGAAAAAGCTCCCTAATATCATTGAATCCAAGAGTTAACCCAGCACTGCCAAAGGAACCACTAAACCGTGTCCCCAATGCCACAACTGGGTCTTTTTAATACCTCCAGGAATGGTGACTTCCACTACTGTTATGGGCAGCCTGGTACAGAGATTGAGGACTCTTTCAGTTAAAAAAAAAAAAAATCCACTCTAAAACTCCTCTGGCACAACTTGAGGCCATTTCCTCTCATCCTGTCACTTGTTACCTGGGAGAAGAGATCGGCTCCCACCTGGCTGCAAGCTCCTTTCAGGTGGTTTTAGAGAGCAATAAGGTCCCTGCTGAGCCTCCTTTTGTGCAGGCTGAACATCGGCAGCTTCCTCATCTCTCCTCACCAGACCTGTGCTCCAGGCCCTTCCCCAGCAACCTGGACCTGCTGCAGCAGTCAAGCCCCAGCTTCTCCCTGTCCCTGCAGTGTCTGTAGGGCCGTGGCACCACAGGGAGCGTGGAGCAGAGGGTGGGACAGCCCTTTGAGTTAAACGTGTGCACGCCAGATTGAGCCTGCAATAAAATCGAAAGTTGTTTTTGGGAATGCATTGCCAGATCAGACCCCAGCTACCTGGGCAGAGCCTGGGAAGGTTTTAACTCGACACTGACTGTATATTCTGTTTCTCTTGCAGTTTGTGCTGGAGCCTTGAAGACAAAAGAGACCATTTGGGTGCAAAGGCAGTGCAGGGCAGATGGGAGCAGGGCCCCTGGGCAGCCACGGGAGCAGCAAGGCCGGCAGCGCTGTTCGCAGGGATGTGATTCCTGCAGCTCCTGCCCACTCCAGCAGGCAGAAACAGCCCGGCAGGCTCGGGAGGAATGCAAGCAATGGGATAACCAGCCTGGAAAACACCTTTTGCTTAGGAGAGAAAGCTGCCAGAAGCAAAGGCCAGCTGGGCAGCGTCAGCAGGCAGCTGCCTGCCCTGCGTGCCCACGGACACAGCGAGGGCAGAGACCGGGCTCGGGGCTGCCACAGGGTTTGTGCTTTCCCATATTTGAGGAGCCTGCTCTGCAGTTTTTAAGATGTATCCACAGCCTCACATCTCATCGTGATTTGGCTGCAAGTTGAGCCGAGTGTGTATTAGCTCGGCAGACTCATGGTGTGCATCTCCTCCCCGTCTAATATATGCGAACGTACAGCGAGAGTTTTACAGGCAAGATAATGTGTTTTGGCTGCAGGAAATACTGATGTTATTCCTATAGGAGAAAAATTTAATTTTGCTCTGAATTCCTCTATAACCAGACAGCTCCCCATTTATATCCTGGGTAATAAATCAAAGCAACATGAAGTCTCGTGCACAGAACTGAAGTGGTTTCTTAAAGCAAATTTGGCAGGAAATAAGTCATCATCTTAAAAAGCCAGTTCGCTCCTCATATACAGTACACCACCAACTCTTTGCTAAAATCTGCAACCAGGCACGAAAAGTCATTTTGTGAAAGATAGAGAGAAATCCACGAACCCTAGCAGTGCTCTGTGAGAGAGGCCACATGATTCTGTTATCAAAATCACACATATCTCTGTCAGAGAAATCACTCCGTGAGTTCCACTCGACTCACGGGTTTTCAGCGCCCAGGTACTCAAATATCACAGGGGCCATTAGTTTGACTTCATATAAAAATAAGGTCATGCTGGTATCACATCTTCCCTCCGTGCTTTTCCTCTTTTTTCTTGCCTCCTCCACTGATGTTGTTATTTTCCTCTTAAGTTTTTTTTGTTGTCCCAGCCTTCCTTTCTAGTTTCTATTTCTATCGTGCAAACATGCCACGGCAAAGCAATGTAAGCAATGCATAATATATTTGCAGTAATGTATGATTCATTTACTAGCTTTCATAATTAATGTGGCTGTGTTTTACATACACAGTACTTCCTGCATGCATTTTATGATGTGAACGCTCTTCAAAAATCTAATAAAATGTAATCCGTTAAAAACAATGGTACTAGTCCTGTGATGAGATCTGTGTGCAGTTTTGCAGCAGCTGCAGAAAGAACTTGGTGCCAAGTTTCTATTCTAAACAGCAATTTTATGCTGCTGTTTTATGCAGCTCCTAATTCTCAAGGTGGAAATTATTATAATTATATATATTATTATAGTGATACCACGGTTAGTCTGGGTATCATTTGCTTTCATACCCTGAAAACTTTCCAACCCAAATAATTTTTCTGTCTGCTCTCTGGAGTTCAATAAAAAATACAAAATTATGCTGAATTTATGAAGAAACCTATCAGAACTATACAACAGCATCTGTAAAATATCAGCTAAATAATGCCAACATCTGCACCTACAAAAAATTCATTCTTGCCTGGGATTTAGTGAGGCTGAGAGCACACACAGCTTCATCCTCTGGGCCCCAGAACCCTGTTTCCAAAGGTATTTATAATTTAATTGCCATCAATATCAGCAAAAGTTGGGAACTGCTGGAGAGATCCGGCCATGCACTTTAAATAAACATTAATATCTTCCTAGTGAGGATTTGAGGACCCCAAATTATTTTTCACCCCATGAAGAATAAAGCCAACATAGCTGTTTGTGTGCTGTTCCTTGACACGCTGTTCCAGGCAGATGGATTTGGAAGCTTTTAGTTTCCTATCTTCACACTACAAATGTGTGTAAAATTATTTCCAACAATATCTACACTTATGAACAAACCAATCTAACATGAATACATTGCAAATTCAAAATTGGTATGTAAAAAGGGTGTGATTTCTAGTGTAAAGCTAGAAATCCTGTTTCCCTCTCTCCAGATACCAGGCTGATATTTCGCCTGCTTTCTTCCAGCTGAATCCTCATTAAAGCCAATGGGCACAAATCATCCCAGCTCGGTGGCAGGGTGGGGTTGGGGGGATTTACTTCTGCTTGGGCTCTGACCCCTAGGTTGTGTCAGAGCAGCCAGACCAGCCCCGTGCTGCTCCTGCCTTGGCACTTCACGCCTGCACAGCCCCTCAGCGCTGCCTCAGCCACCAGCAGGTCAGGGGCATCTCTGGCTTGAGGAAGCTAAGCCCGGGGCTGGGACTTTTGGGATGAGTTTTGCAGGGGATGGAAGTGTATAGTAGGAAAGTGCAGCATTTTCTGACTGCTGCTGGTTGGAACAGCAAAGGGGCAGCTGCACTTCCAGCACGACTCCAACCCGCTGGGTTTTCTGAACTTGCATTATCAGGTTTTCTCTGAAGTATTAGACATGCAGATTTTTTTCAAAGGTATTTAAGCTCTGCTTTTGGGCTTTTCTGTGTCCCTCCTGGTGAATGGTTCCCTGCTGGGGCAGCTGCCTGTGCTGCATGGGGAGCTTTGGGATTTGTGCAAACCTCCAGGTAACTTGAGCAGTGGCTGATGCTGCTCAGGATGGGGAGTGCGTGCTCCTGGCAGCAGCACCGGGCAGGGAATGCATTCGGGAGCTGCTTCCCTTCCCAAGCCTGGCACCAGGGGAAAGGTGGAAAACTGTTCATGTGGAAAAATGAGCTGAAGACCTTAAGGTCCAAATCCTACCTTTCAGAGGAATCAATACTGCTGTTACTGCTGTGCAGCAGCACAGAGCTGATGTGCTGTGTCCCTGCCGAGGGTGAGCATCCTGCCCCTTGTGCGGGCTCTCAGGCTGGGAGGGACACCCGGGGGGACACCAGGGACACCACCCCGCTGCACTCTGCCTCCCACTTTGTCACCTCTCACCTTGCACGCTGCAGGGAGGGGGTCACAGCAGTGGCAAAGGACACCTGTACTGTGCCCTCCTGGCAACTTAGGAAGAAGCTGATAAAACTGGTCATTTCTAAAGGTTTCTATTTCCGATTGTGGAGCTGGACTTTTCCCCCTTCATTTGAGGAGGCTTATTTTAGTGTTGTGTGTTCTGCTTGGATCTTCGGGCTGGAGGTTATCTTGTAATGTTTTTGCCACATCCTGAATTAGTTTGCGTGCTTATTTTTACCTTTGGGGTTTAGGTGGGTGTTTTTTTGGGTTGTTTCTTTTTTTTAAACATTTGCTAAATTAATTATTTAGAGAAGAAAAGCCATGCCAAGCCAAGTAAATGTATCTCTGCCCTGTAAAGGTTCAGGAAATGCAAAGCTGTGGAGGGGGAAGGGACCAAGCAGCAGTATTATTTTGAAACACCAGTTTTGGAAAGCTGTTTTAAAGTGAATCTTTTTGGGATTGGAGACCTGGTAGTGGCTTCTACCTTTGGCAGGCTTGTGCAGGTGATGCTAAAGCTTTCCTGGCACCTGCATCTGTACCTATTTTCTGCAATCCCAGCAGGTGCTTTTGTCACAGGATCCCTTCTCGTCCTGCCAACAAAGCTATGGGAGGGCTGCTCTGCTCTGGGCAGGCAAAGCACCTCTGTCACGTCTGTGAGAGCCCCTGGGAGTGGCAATAGTGACAGTATTTCTGACTCAAGGCATGTGGCAACGGGGTCTGTGCTGTGATTTATGCTGGCACACGAGTGGGACTCGGCCTCAGTGTGGGGAGCTGCCCCTCAGCCCCAGCCTGCCAAGTGCCACATCAGTGCACTGCTCTCCAGTTTCAGGGCCTCTGGTGTCCTAAATGGGTGAGAACTCCCCGGGACACGTGCCTACCCAGGTGGCCTCCTGTCCCCAGGCACTGACCTCCAGCTGGGAGGTCTCTGCCCCTGCAGCCACCTCCTCCCAGCACGGCTCCTACCCAAGCCCCCAGAGAGCACCGGCTCCGATTCTGCCTTCTGACAGTTGGATGAAGGGGCAGAAAGTTCCCTTTGGGGGAGGTTTAGGGAGGAAGGAACAGTGTGACTCTTCTAGGAATGCAACAGCAGCTCTGGCACACGTGTGGGGCTCTGCACGGTCCCATTGCATGACCCGACACTGCAGCCCGAAGGGCTGAGACCCTTTCAAAGCATCGACTTTGAGGAGGGTCAAAGAGACAAAGTTTTTGGGGGAAGGGGGGGAAATGCAGGACAAATGCTGGACCTGGAAGACCTTTCCTCTGCCTGATGTGGAGGAAAACTCCCAGGGACATTCAAAGAAAACGGCTAATTACTGCTGGTATGGAGAGGGGAAGCCGGCACGGAGGGTGAGGCTGGAAGGCGCAGACCCTTTGCGGGGTGAGGAGGGGCTGGGGCTCTGCCGGCAGCACTCCCTGCTCGCCCCGCTCCCAGCAAGCGCCGTGCCGGGGCTGCCGGGCTGGGGTGGCTCCGGCGCCGTGGGGGTCTCCAGTGGAGCTGCGGGGGAGCGGGATGGGCGCAGGGGCTTCCCATGGGCGCGGAGCCACAGCGCGGATGCCCGAGAGCAGGGCGGGCAGGGGATGGTTCCCGGCATCCGAAGTGCCAGGTATTGAAAGGATATAATATATATATATATTTAATCTTTTTCGCCTGCACCGGTAAGCCCCGGGTCCATTTGCACCTGTAATTCTCGTTTCAGGGGGCACGCGATGCAGCAGCCGCTGCCGCCTCTGAGTAAACGAGAAATAAAATACGAATAAATAGCCTCATCTGCTCCCTTTTTAAAGATAACGACAAAATAATTTCGTGTCTCCCAGTAAGACCAGATCCGCACAAGGACGGTAGGGAGAACCCGAAGCCTGGGGAAAACGTGCAGCCTTTTCCCGCAAACGAGGGGTGCGAAATCTTGTGAGATAAAATGATGGAGCAAGGTGAGGGATCTCTGTAAATAGGATGAGCATCGGCAGTCTTTGTGCTCAGGTCGCCTTGGAAGGCGGAGGGGCGTCGGGGATGCCCGTCCCTCCAGACTCCCCTTTCTGTGGTCTCTGACATGGTCACATCAAAGGACCCGCCAGGGAGATCTGTGCACAGCCGAGTCCCTGAAATTTGCGGCTGGAAAGAGACACAAAACCAGACGATATTGATATATTACTGAACACAGAAATATTGGATGTATCTGTACGTGCGCGATGCCAGAGGTTTGCACAGTTTGTCTGGAAACGCCCGGAATTGGAGGCGGAGGAAACGGAGGGGGGTTTAATAAAAACCATTTGCCACTTGTCTTCAATTAGGGTCTAGAAATTTAGCAAAAAGAAGAAATGTCTATTTTTTTTTCCTCGCTTGCCGTCGGGATCAAGAGGTAAACGCGGCGCCCCTGCAACGATTTCGGGGCTTCGCGTTGAAGGGAGAGAGGCAACCACGGCTCGTGTCCCGGCGCACACCCCGCCGTGCTCTGCCCGCAGCCGGACCCCGGCGGGCCACGGCTCCCCCGCGGGGCTCGGGAGCGGCGGGACGGGGACAGCCGGCTCCGGGGGCCCGGGACTTGGCACCCCGGCTCCCCTCAGGCGGGCGTGGAGAGGGCGGGCACGCTACAAGGTGGGGTCCCTCATTTTTTTCCCAGTGCTATGGAGAGAAGCCCAAGGCGCCGGGGCTTCTCCCTCCCCCGCGCTGAGGAGCCACAAAACATCCTGTCACCCTTTCCCAGGCAGGTGATGGGCACCTCGGAAGTCAGTCCATCCCCCCGGCCCCAATATTCCCTGCATCTTCGTGTCCATGACAAATAGAGGCAACGTGAGACAGGAAAAAGGGAGGAGGGAGAGAAAGACATGCACACAATAGCCAGGCAAATTGTTAGTAACTCCGGCGTTTGGGGAAGCCGGTACTGTAACTGCGCTCTCATCAGTCACCGCTCCTGAAGTGATAGTAAAAATGCATCTAAACATGCTGCGGTGTGATATATAAAAGCACAGCGGGATGAGCTGCTTTCCAAAAAGGGACTTGGTGATTGGATATGCCTTGGCATGATTGACAAGAGCTTAGTTTGGTAAAGAGAAGACACGCAAGCTTTCACAGCGGGATTTCTTTTCTAAAATATATCACACTAGCCTTTGAAAAGCGCCGCACACTATAAGGGAAATAAGGTTGCTTTATAGTGCGCTGACATTTCTTTAAAACACAACTAAGATCAAAAAAAGAAATAAAATGTGTTCCAAACACAATGTTTTAATTAGTTTATTCTGTGCATTTGCTTTTATCTGGTGTATATATCACGGATCCCCACCCTTTAATTAAAACAACTGGCTGCCTATACAACAGCAGAGACAAATGCTTAACTTTCTCCTTTGTAGCTACAAGCAAACTCAATTTACTACGGCTCTCAGAAGAGTTTTTAAAATAAACGTGGACGCCTTGAAAGCTATTGGGGAATGGGCGAAGGTAGCGGGAAATGGCTGTTTCCTGGCTTTGAAAACTTGAGAGGATGTGGAGTCCCGCGGGCAGCCCTGCCCGCAGCCCTGCCCGCAGCGCTCACCCTCCGGCCCCGCGGGCTCGCAGCCCCGCCGAGAGAATGGAAACGCAAGGAGGGCACAGAGCTGCCTTCATCTGGGAGCCGCAGCTGCCATGGGGCTTTCCGTTTGCCGGGTTGCTTTTCGGATTTATCTTGGTTTCTCTTTCTCTTGCTCTCTCTCTCTCATTTTATTTAATTTTTTGTTACATTTTAATTTTGGTGCGGTCCCCATCGAAACCCAGATTGCCGCAAGCCCTTCCTTCCCCTTGCACTGCCCGCTCCGGGGGTGATCACTTGAGGCACCTTTTCCTCCGCCGTCTCCCCCGCCTCTGCCCGACAAGGTTCTCGTTAGGGAACTGATTCTCCGGGCAGGGGAATAAAAGTCCTTTAAAAGGCATCGACTCCTTCATCCCGCGGCCGGCACATCGTTTACGGGCGGGTTAATCGCACCGCGGGGCCCCGCCGCTCTCCCCCGCGCCCGGGGTGCTCTCCCTGCGCTCCCGCGTCCCGCACGGCGGGTCCTGGGGCTGCTCGATAGCAAAAACACAGAAGCGGGGGGTCAGACCCGCGAGGGGACATCTGTGTGAGGATATCGGCAGCAAAGAGAGGCGTTGGCTCTCCCGAAGCCCCGCGGTCACAGGCAGGGGGTGAGGCATCCGGTGCCAACACGGACCCGGGCAGGGGGGGACATTCGGGCAGAAGCCCGCACCCCACTCCCGCTGTGATTCACCCTCTTTGGCCCCAAAGCTTCTAGCGGGTACTACCGGTGAAAGCGACTCCCTTTTGGGGGCTATTTAACCCAGGGAGGAGTGTGAGGGCTGAGCCCGGTTCCCCCGGGCGCCGCGGCCGCCCAGCCCCCGCCGTCCCACGGTGCGGCGGCTCAGCCGGAGCCCGTCGGGGCTGCGGGCTGGGGGAGCCGCCGGAGCGCTGCCCTCGGTGGCGACGCGAGTGGAGCAGGGGCAAAAGAACGGGAGCGGGTCAGATCCCGCAGCTGTGCGGCGGCACCGCTTGTCCCGGGAATGAAAAAAACACAAGGGAAAAAGGAATGGGCAGATCACCCCAAGGAGGCCGGCGGAGATGTGTCCTGGGCCGGAGAGAGAAGGAGAGCTTGGTTCTCTCCCCGATACCTTGGGGGAAACCCCCGGCGGTTGAGGGGAGAGACACTGGGCGATGAGGCTGGAGAGAGGATGGCGAAAGGCGAGCAGTGGAAAATCGTCATTTTAATTGTTTACAGTACTTCAAATCGTTCAACACCTTGTTCCAACACATCCTCGAGGCTGGAGAAATCGTGTCCCCGTCTTTATGAAATGCTGGCTGCGGGAAGACCCCCGCGGTGCCCGCTACCGGCGTGCCCGTCGGTGCTCCCGGGCCGACACTCGGGTGCGTGACCAGACCCCCGGACTCGAGCCCACTCTGCCGGAGCCCACCCGCGGCCCCCTCGGATCCCTGCTCCCCCTGAGCACCAAACGGCTCTGCTCCCGGGGGTCCTGGCCGGTCGCAGGTCCCAGCCCGAGGCCGGCGGGGAAGGATGATCCCCGTTGCCGACCCTCCAGCTCCGGGCCGCGGCTGTGCCCAGTGCTGGGGGAGAAGCGCTGGAACGAGAGGAAACCTCTCATTCTCCCCTGGCGCTCACGGCAACGGGAAGAGCGCCCGAGCCGCGGCACAACCCAGGGTGTCCCCGCAGCCGCCTCGGGGACCTGCTGCAGTCTTGGGGGATTGCCAAGGGTGGGCATAAGGCTGCTCTCCCGGAGCTCGGCGGGTCCTCGGGGCTGACCCTGGTCCTGTTTAGGCCCGGGGGGTGGGTGCCGCCGGTTCAAACGGGGCGATTTGCGCCCGGGCAGCGGGATGGTTACCGGGTTTCCACCTGCTGCGAGGCCCCGGGGAGAGACGGGCGGGAGCGGGCTTGATGCGGGGACAGAGCCACACGTCCCCGTGTCCCACGGACCCCGCCGGACGGGCAGGGCTCGGCGCCGGGCAGGGCCGCGGGGCAGCGCCCGGGGCCGC
>VZRZ01001712.1:312171-461764 GCA_013398175.1 Climacteris rufus | reverse complement strand
GGGAGGAGGGGGGGCGGGCAGGCTGCCGACGGCCCCGCGCCCATGACGATGCTGCTGGACGGAGGGCCGCAGTTCCCGGCGCTGGGGGTGGGCGGCTTCGCGGCGCCCCGCCACCACGAGATGCCCGGTCGCGACGCGGCCGCCGCCGGCATGGGGCTGGGCCCCTTCGGGGACTCGTCGCACGCCGCCGCCTTCAAGCTGAACGCGGCCCCGCACGACCTCGCCGCCGGGCAGAGCTCGGCGTTCACGCCGCAAGCGCCGGGCTACGCCAGCGCCCTGGGCCACCACCACCATCACCACCACCACGCCGGCCAGGTGCCCTCCTACGGCGGGGCCGCCGCCTTCAACTCCACCCGCGACTTTCTGTTCCGCAACCGCGGCTCCGGCATCGCGGACGCCGCCTCCGGCACGGCGCAGCACGGGCTCTTCGGCGGCTCCCCCGGCGGCTTGCACGGCCCCGGCGGCATCCCGGACACCCCGGGCTACCTGCTCTTCCCGGGGCTGCACGAGCAGAGCCCGAGCCACACGTCCCCCACCGGGCATGTGGACAACGGGCAGATGCACCTGGGGCTGCGCGGGGACCTCTTCGGGCGGCCGGATCCCTACCGGGCCGTCTCCAGCCCCCGCACGGACCCTTACGCCGGCGCCCAGTTCCACAACTACAACCACATGAACATGAATATGGGCATGAACGTGGCGGCCCACCACCACCACCATCACCACCACGGCCCCGGCGCTTTCTTTCGGTACATGCGCCAGCCCATCAAGCAAGAATTGTCCTGCAAGTGGCTCGACGAGAGCCAGCTCAGCCGGCCCAAGAAGAGCTGCGACAGGACTTTCAGCACCATGCACGAGCTGGTGACCCATGTCACCATGGAGCACGTCGGGGGGCCGGAGCAGAACAACCACATCTGCTACTGGGACGAGTGTCCGCGGGAAGGCAAGTCCTTCAAGGCGAAATACAAACTGGTGAACCACATTCGGGTGCACACGGGGGAGAAGCCCTTCCCCTGCCCCTTCCCGGGCTGCGGCAAGATCTTTGCCCGCTCCGAGAACCTCAAGATCCACAAGCGGACGCACACAGGTAAGGCCCGTGTCCGTGTGTCCCCCCACCCGGGACGCGGGGCTCCGCGGGGCTGCGGGGACGGGCCGGCGGCCGCCGGAGCGCGGGGTGCGCGGCGCTGCCTCCGCTCTCGGCCTCCGGAGCGCCTCTGCGGAGGGAACCATAGAAATGCTAATGAAATCTCATTCTCGATGACTTCCGCTCCTTTTTATATTTATTTTTAGGCCTGATTGGCGTTTCTCCTAATTAACCGGCCGATACTTTTGTCAAAGTATTTTTATTTGCAGCCCTGACTTTCCTTCAGCCCTCCTGCATGGGTGGAGGGAAGATAGAGGAAAGGTTGGAAGCAAACCTCTTTTGGCTTGTATCCTCGAGTAGGTCTTGTAAAGCTGTCCGAGCCTCTGAACTTACCTCGGGTCTTCTCCTTCCCTAAGCTTGCCTAGCCGCCTTCCCCGCTGGACCCCAGCGTGGGCCTGGCGGGAGGCGAGTTAAAAGTAAAAAAGGCTGATCCAAATGTATCTGACACATAACAAACCGTGCTGTCCATCTTACCCCTCTGCGTTTGTTGTAGTGCTTGTGCATCCCTAAGGTGTGGCCAGCGGGGCAGATGTTGTCCAGGGAGGAGGCGGTGGGGATGGAGAGGGGAATGGCCCTCCTTCACCCTCTCTAAATTTCACAGGTGAGAAGCCTTTCAAGTGCGAGTTTGAGGGCTGCGACAGGCGCTTCGCCAACAGCAGTGACAGGAAGAAACACATGCACGTCCACACCTCGGACAAGCCCTACATCTGCAAGGTGTGCGACAAATCCTACACCCACCCCAGCTCACTTAGGAAACACATGAAGGTAAATCACCCCGGTGCTCCAGCCCTTTCCTCCCTGAGCAGGGATGCTCCATTGCTGGCGTGCTCAGGGCTCGTTCCCCTGGAGCAGGGCAGAGCTGAGCTCCATGTTCCCGGCACGGTGCGAGCGGTCCCCGGTGTGCGGGCTGTGGCTGGAGCGCAGCCCGGGGAAATGGCGTAGTTTCTTTTTGTGCTCCAAATGGTGCAGGCTCTGCCCGGTTTGCAGAGCGTGGCTCGGGGCTGCAAGGCTGTGCAAGCGCAGCCCGGCCTGTGGCTGCAGCCCCCTGTGCTGGGATGCTGCAGCCCCCTGACCAGGACGCTGCAGAGGAGCGGCCAGGGGCCGAGGCGGGCGTTTGCTGCCGGTGCTCAGCGGCCGGCCAGGCATGAACTGCCCGAGCGCTGGGCAGGGCCGAGCCGCTGCTCCACAGTGACCCTCCTGCACGGAGGGATGCCCTGGCCTGGCGCAGTGGGGTGGCGGGGACCCCGAGCTCGCTCCCATCTCTGCCTCTTGGTTTTAGGTGCACGAATCCCAGGGGTCGGACTCTTCCCCTGCAGCCAGCTCGGGGTACGAGTCCTCCACCCCCCCTGCGGTGGGCTCTGCCGGCAGTAAGGACTCCACTAAAACGCCGCCGGCCGCCCTTCAGAGTAACCCCGGCCACAACCCTGGACTGCCCCCCAATTTTAATGAGTGGTATGTGTGAAGGCAGCTGCTGCCCGGCCACAGACTGGACCAAATGCATTGGGAACGAGGAAAAAAAATAAAAAGGACAAACCAAGCCAACTGCAGCTCGCTCCCACGGAAATGGAGTTTCCACACCGACGACCGCATAGGGCTACACCTTGTTAACTGCCAGGATCCAGAGGGGGGTCTTTTATTATTATATTCTAATTATTACTATTTTTTTGCAAGCCCAGACGCTGGACTAGCCATGTCCTTTTCTCAGGATTAGATTTCTTTTTTTTGTTGTCATTTTTTTCAGTCGCAATCGTTTCTTTGATTATTTTTCCCCCCTCCTTGCCCGAGTCCCTCTTCCTCCGATTCCCCACTATTTTTTTATTCTTAATTTGTTTTGTTTTTCCTTCTTTCGGTGGGATGTTGACATGAGGATGAAAATTCTCCTTCGCCTTAGTGGTGATTGTTTAAACTTACAGTCTTAAACCGTGCCAAAGTCCTGTTATGTCTTGAACTTTCCTTTCTAGCTCTCCTGCTGCTTCTTTCTCTGCTCTCCTCTTTCTCCTTCTCTCTCTCCAAGCATTACACTTGTGAATGTATTCTCGTCTGATGGGGTCGGTCAGTATTTTTCAGGATGAGGATGTGGTGTTTATTCTGCCCAGATTGTGACGTTTAGTATAACAGTTGCCTTTTTGTAATAACTTTTTTTGTAAATACATACCCATGATGCCATATTTATCGTTCGTAATTTAATTATTGATACAAAGTGCCGGGAACTGAACAATATTTATGGGGGAGAAAAAATTGTTTTCTAACAAAAAAATACAAACAAACAAAAAAATTCCAACTCTGTACAGCTTTTGGTTATAACTGCTTTAGCATTAAAAGTTTATTGTTTTGGAAAGAGCCGTTTTTGACCTCCTCCGGGGCACGGGGCAGCCGCGGGTGCCATCGCGGGCCCGGTTGGCGCTGCCGCCGGGGCCGGGCCGTTGTTTCCGAGCTGGCGATGCCGGGTGAAGCCTCCTCCTGGCCGCCGCTCTTTCTCCTGTCCCTTTGTCCCCGCCCTCCACCGCCCGGCGGCTTCGCTCCCCCGCCACCTTCCCGAGCGGGCCGAGCTCGGGGCACGGCGCCGCCGAGGGAGAGGAGCCCCGGGGGCAGCGGGGCCGCCTCGACGGGGAGGTCCCGACGGTGAGTACCGTGAGTACCGCGCCCGCCGCCCTTGGGATGCAGCGCGGGGCTGCGGGACCGGCCCGCCGGCACCGGGCTGCTTGCGGGTGGGGGGGTCCCGGGGCGACCTCGCGGCGGGCAGGACTTTCTCCGTTATCGTCTGGTTTGTTTTGTTTTTCTTCATTTCTAACTAGGATGCGGAAAAGCCTTCTCGCCCTCAGGAGAGAGAGGGGATCGAGATGAGGCATCTCACCCGAGAAACTTCTCCAGCGTCAACGCAGGAGCCCCGAGCATCAAGAAGGACGGTGGAACCGCCCCTCCCCGGCAAATCTCCGCGCACCCGGCGGCCGGGAGGCACCGGTGGCCCTGCGGGCCGGCCGGAGCTGCGGCGGGGATGCCGGCGGCCCCGTGTCCCGGCGGAGCGCGGCCAGCGCTCCCTTCCAGCGCGGCCAGCCCGGGCGCCCGGCTCCGCAGCCGCATCCTCCCCCGGCAGCACGGAGCTGCCGCGGGCTAACCCCAGCCCCGGGGGCAGGCAGGGACCCGCACCGCGGGCTCCGCACCTCCGCTGACCGGGGGAGACCCCAGACAGGCCCGTCTTGAACTTGACTGGGGGCACAGGGGAAGGACGGGGGCTGGCCCAGCCCCTCCTGCTGCCGCAGGGGCCGCTCGGGCGAGCAACCCGCGGAACCTTGCATGCTTTAAAATTTACCTTGGAACAAATTTACCCTCTCCTTCCTCCAAAGGGAAAAGATTTTCAAAAAAAAAAAGGGCAAAAAGGTTTCTCAGGGAGAAAAGGACGGGAGAAAGGTGGATCGCGGTCTCTGCGACTGCACATCTAAAACAAACAAACAAAAATTCCCCCAGCTCCACACTGATCCCTTAAAATAGTTCCCTTCGAGGTGTTCCGGCTAGACATGGATCTCTGCTTCTTTTTTGCTGTGAAGTCTTTCTCTCGCTGTGCGCAGAGCCGAGCCCGGGGCTGGATGCGGAGCGCTGCCGGCCCGGTCCTTCCCGGGGGGCGAGCGGGGCCGCCCCGCACCGCGGCGGGCGAGGAGCAGCGGAGCCGCCGGGGGCCGTCGGGTTTTCCTCGAACACCCACCTGGGCCGTGTCTGCGTTGCTCCGGACCGCGGCAGGCTTGGAAAGGTGCCGGTAGGCTCGGTTTCGTTACTGCTTTGCTCGGAGCCGGGGAGGCGCGGGGCGCGCAGGGCTGGCGGCGGAGCGCCCCGGGATGGGGCTGCGGGGGCGGCTGCTGCTCTCGCTCCCCGAAACGCCGTCCCGGAGTGGGGGGCTCTGCTGTGGCAGGGGTTGTCCGGCTTGGGGAGCCGTGGCCGGGAGGATGCAGCATCTCTGGACCCTGGAGAAGCGGCCCCACCGGAGGCTCAGTGCAGGGGCTCTTTCTGGCCCCGCAGTGGCTCTGGTTGGTCCCTGGGACCTTTAGGCCGTGGTGGCAAACTTGCCCTCCTGCCTGCCCCCGCAGGTGTTTCCTTCAGCTGGCAGCACTGCCTCTGCCATTTTTATAGCCAGGACTTAAAACCAGCATCCTGGCTCATTTGGCTTCCCCAGGGTCACAGCCGGTCCCCCACCCTGGGGCCTCCCCGTCCGCACAGGGCTCGCAGCCAGTGTGGGGAAGAGTGGAGCAAACTGTTGACTGCACCCCACTGAGGTCTAGGGCCCCCCTTGGCCATTCTGCAGCCCCCCTAAAAATGGGGCACGGATTGGGCAGGCACAGCGTGTGTGGTATGGGATGAAGGAATGGATTTGGGATGGGTGTAAAAAGGGCTGGGGACCTGTTTGGCTCTGAAATGCTTGCAAAGCACAGGGTTCAGCACCAGCACTGTGAGGTGGGGCAGGAGGGCTGTGCCCCCTGAGCACGGTGAGCTGTGCTGGTGGGTGCTGCTGTCTGTGCAGCACCTCTGCTGCTGGCCCTGAGACCTTGGGAGTGAAGGCCAGGGAAGAGCTGTCTCACCTTGCAGCCAAGTCCTCAGCTCTCATGGACAAATAAGAAGAGGGGTTTTTTGTAAAAAGAGATAAAAAGTCTCTGTTCCTCACCCTTGCCCGTTGTGGGGAGATACAGAGAGTCAAGGAGTGGGGAAGATCCTTTTTCCTGGATTTGTTAGTCTGGTTTTGTGAACTGGGGAGAGACAGCTCATGATTTTCAAAGCCAGGTCCTGGCAGTGGGGACCTGTGGCCATTCCTTGTGCTCACAGCTCAGACAAAAGCATTACAGAGCTGACCAGGGCAGGGCAGTGCTGGCAGGGCAAGTGCCATGTTAGCTCAGCTTTTAATGTGTCATAATAAATGGGACTTGTGTCACAGCCCAGAAGAGTCCCAGGACTCTTCACAAACAGGGGACGTATTCTGCTGTCCTCTCCCAGACTGGCAGCTCTCCTGAAGTTGCTGTGCTTGCTTGTATGAGTGGGATTAGGTGGATTTGTCCCCAGATAAACAGAACTCAGGATGGTTTTCTAAAAGGGGTAATGTTGATTCATTGTGCTATAACGAATCTAGGCAGAGGCAGGCAATGAGCTAGAGCCATTCCTTCTCTACCACGCTTTATGAGCCATGAATATTTTGATTCCTTTGGTGTCATTGTTTTTGCATATCTGTCTCTGTGTCTGGTGTAATCCTCTGAAAAAAAATATTTTTTTCAAGCTTTGTGTGTGCCATTAGCAGCCAGTGGTTGCACACAGTGTGAAGGCAGAGTCCTGAAGGCATTTTGATCAGGTTGTGTTCAAATATCTGAGCCTTATGGCACCAGGAATTAAGTTCCTATAATAAATCTGTTTGCTGTAACTCCAAAGCACTACACAGGGTGTAGTATTGTGTGTTTGCATTTTATTTTTTTTAATATAATGTTCCCAGATTAAAAGCACAATATACCAATGCCAGCTTTTTTAGCTGAATATAACTCTGATGGCTGTTTGATAAGCCATCCCTGTTATTTATGCTGTTATTATGATCAGCTATGAGGAAAATATTTCTGCAGAGATGCACTCTTGGGTTGGGGAAGTAAAACTCCAGAGAAAGCCTCTATTCTTTGAGAAATCTAATTTTATGATGGAGCGTGCAGAAGGAAATAGTTTGTATTGTAGTGAGTAATCTGTACATCCCCTGAACTAAGACATTTAGTTAACCTTTCTATGTTGTTTGTATGGGATAAAAATATAATCTGTCTTGCGAGTGCCTGCTCACCTGAACATAACTGCAGGCAGTAAAAATGCTTTTGTAAGAGCTTACAGTGGTGAGTGAGAATGGCAAAGCAAGGACCTGCCCTGCAGACCTGATAGGAGACAGTTTAGGATGGCTTTGCAGACATCTGTTCTGTGCTAGTCATGGAAAAGCCCTCTGCAGAATCCGGGGGAGGCGGTTGTCAAAGGAGACACAGATATATTTTAATATTAAGATGCTAATTTTATTCTCAGTAAAGAAGGTTGTGTGCTGCTTAGGTTTTCTTTTAGCTGACACTTTGGTAATGTTTCTCCATTTCGAATGTTTGTGTGAAAAGAAACTTTAATAAAAAGGGCTGGGGAAAAAAAAAAGGAGTTTAGCTGAATGATTTTGTTTTGGCAACTTGTTCAATAGTGGCAGCTTTGAAATTGTCAAGGCCCAACTTTGAAATGGTTGAATGGGTGATATGTGAAGTTTCTTTTGAGGGAGACCAAGCCTGCATGTTGGGGCTTCGTTCCTGCACGCTGGGTGAGGTATCCTGACCTGGGACAGCCGGGAAACTCGGAGAGGGGAAAAGTAACCCTCAGTCCTGCTGGCTGGGAAGAGCCTGGGGAAGCTGGAAAGGCTTCCCAGCCGAGGATCATAAAGGATGTGTGCAGGATGGGGCTATCCCCTTGTTTTTGTTGTTTTTCAGAGCACTGTATAATCCCAGTCTAGGCCTGTGGTGCTTCTGCAGCTACAAAATGGCTCTCAGCGGGTTTTGGGGCGCTGGGCATGGCTGAGCAAGGGGCTGAGCAGAGATCCCCAAGCTTTCCCGGGGGCTGTGCCCTACCTGGCTTCCAGCAGCTCTGTCTCTTCAGCCAGAAGCGGGTCTGTGGGCAGGAAAGGCGTGACCATCAGCAGGGTTTGGTAAGGGGGAGAAGCGCTGTGCTGTGCGGGCGGTGCGGGGCTGGTGCCAGGCAGGTGCGGGACGCTGTTCCCCACACTCGGGGGAACTCACGGGCTGTGAGCTTCATCCACAGCCTGAGACGTGGCCTGTGCCTGGCAGGGGCACAGCAGGGTACAAAACGTGGGGATTTGGTTTCTGCTGGCCATGGGCTTGCTGCATTTGTATGCCACGGGGAACCACCACTTCGCAAAATACGGCTCCATCCAGAAAGGCTCGAGAGGCAGGGCATTAGCATACAGTCTTTGCTTTAAATAAAATTACCTGCTAATCTATACCTTCTTTAAATTCCTCCCAGCTTCAGTAAGATATTGTTTTAGTGCAAAATCTCCTGTTTGTTATTTTTTAAAGTATTTTTGCTGCTTTCTGTAGTTTACATGGCATAATTCTTCTTTTGAGAAAGAAGATACTGTTCTTTTTGTTTGCTTTTGTCTTTATTTTTTTTTTTTGTGTTTGCTTTTATATCTCTGTTAGTAGAATGCTGTTGAATTTAGGGTTTCCTCCACTTCAGTGTGTTCTTACTGAAAATAAACATTCATGTTATTTGCATTTATTAAATCCATGGACTTTTCAGGAATTATTGATAAACTCAACAAAAAACTAAAGCTTGTGTTGAGATTGGTGAAACTCAGTCTTAACTATAGGAAAAATCTTAATTTGAACTCAAATATTATCTTTAATTAGAAGGAAAAGCTTTGTGCAGCAGGTGATGTGACTAAAGTTTCTCTGACGCATGCTGAGTTCAGAGTTTGCAAGGATTGGTCTCTGGTTGCTCACTGGTGCAAGGACTCCTGGTGCTGAGGAAGGCAGATGTCCCCCAGAATACTCATTTCCTCACAGTATTTTTATTTTTACTAGAAAGAAGTTGCTGCAAGAACTTTCTGAAATTGTAAATCATAAATATTTAAAAATAATATTCCAGGCACACTTGAAATGGACTTGCTCAATTTTACAAGATCATAAAAGAAAAATAAAGTGGACAATTTTTTTTTTCCTTTTTCTCCTGTGCTTTTCAGTGCTGTGAGCCTTACTGGCCAGATTTTATTTTGTCCTTTTTTTTTTCTGTACAACTGCAAGGCCAGAGGGTCATATATTTGTTTTAAAAAGTATGTTTTAAGTGTTTTAAAGTGAGCTTGAGTTTTTGTGTAATTTCGTGATCTAGACCTTGACTTATATTTTTTTAAAATAAGGTTATTGCCAACATTGTAAAAATTGGCAAAACTGCAGCAGTAAAATATATATTTCATTTTTAATCTTGACCCACGGGAGTATTTTAAAATAATACAGTAAGTGTAGTGTTTTACTTTAATGGCTTTGCAGCACTCATTTTGTTTTCGAAATGAGATACCAACGTGTCATTGCAATCTGCTACTTTTTTTTCTGTTCCCTTTTCGTTCTTTGCTGATGCAGAAGAAGGCAGGGAAAGGACCAAAGGAGTTGAAGCTGTGCCTTGAAGCCACTCCCTGTGCCTTTGGGAGGACGCTGGGCTGACATTAAAAAAATCCCTTTCTGTTGGTGCTCATGTTAGCTGAGGACTTGATTTCAGAGTTCTCCAACCCTTTAAAAAATACCAGGTTGGAAATGTTTTTTGAAAAAAGGAAAAGTAATTTTTAAAATTTTTTAAAACATTTGCTTCTTTTTTAAGTTATGAGATGACATGGGGCATTTTAGAATTATGATTTGATAAAGAACTTATTGGGTCCTGCCGATTATTGGGGCTGAGCTCTGCCAGCCTCATCTCGCAGCCGTGGTCTCTCTGTATATTCAGCATGAAACCAGAATGGACCCTGTAAGCTGTGTCATGATATCTGCAGTCATAGAACAGAGTAGAGTACAGTGAGCTCTTCTAATAGTCCCAATTTCAGACTGTGGCCACTTAATCATCTTTTTAGAAATTTGAAACTCAAACTCGAAAAATCTGTAACACAAACTTGAGCAGCTGTAGCATAAAATGCAAAGTACTTCGTTGCTATTTAATTTTCATCCAAGCTAGGGGGGAAAAAAAAGTTTTCTAGAGAAAACAGTTTATCTCAGAACCTTAGTTTTATCACACTTATATTTCTAGATTTTGTAATTTTGCTGTAGATTAAGAAACAGCTCCCTTCTAGAGCAAAAATAAATTGCACCGAAAGAATTAAACCGGCATAAATGCCCCCTACAAAGTATAAAATCACATAGGTATTAGTGAAACCTTAATGCCCTGAAAATATGTTTTCTTTTCATTAATTTTCTGTTTTTAATCTTGGACAGTCTTTTACAAAAAAGGTGGTTGTCAGTACAGCAACGGGACTAAATCGCGCTCCGCGGAGGGGCTGGCGCAGGGAAGGGGCACTGGAGAAATACAGCGTTTCATAAACAAAATCACCAGAGCATTAGGAGAGCAAACATGTGGTTTTATGAACATAGTTATAAATATTTAAACATGCAAAATGAAAATGTTACTAAATATCTGGTTTTCATTATCTTTCGATGAATATTTTCATTCTTGGAAGCGTTGCTGGCTGTCTGCACAGAGCGATCAGCACCCCCCTCCCCAGAATGAATGATGTGTAATGTGCAAACGTGTGAAAATGCACAGTTGTTTGTAATATCTTCTACCAAAGTGGAAGACATTCTACCAAATTTGGTATTCTACTGAATCGCAAAGTATTCTTGCCCAAAAAACAGGCAACCATCCTGATCTGTCAGCAACTTGCTTGCTGGATGTTATGAAAAATCTGAGGATGGTTTGGAAAATATAAGATGTCACTCAGCAAGCTTGGAGTCGCATCCTGCCATCCTTTCTCCGGCAAAATTCCTACAGAAGTCAACAAAGGATGCGGCTGCTGATTTTATCATTAGCAACGTATTATTTTGAAGTGTCAACAAGAGTGGAGGAGTTCTGTGTGCCTCCGTGGAAGGGCTGGGAGGCTGCAGCAGGAAGTTTGGGGTGGGAAGCCCGGGCTCTGCCCTTGGCTGGGCTCTCGCTGTAGGCGTGAGGCTGCACCTTTCAATAGGATGGTAGCAGGCAGCGGTGGACACAGGTTGTGCGATTTAGCTTGCGTGAGTGGAGGCCTGGGAGCAGGCAGAGGCCATGCTGTGCATCACTGTTCATAATAAGGCAGGTGTCTGATTCCCCAGATCCAGCACGCTCAGCCCTCTCTCTTGGCTTCGCTTCTCCCCCGTCCATGCATCCCCACCAAGCTCTGACTGTGCTGTGCGTGTCACGAAACCAGGTGCCAAATGAGATATTTATTTATCTTTTAGTGTGCCAGGAAACCCATTTTATATTAGTCCCATATTTAATGTTGGTTGTGGTGAGTTTCTGGTGGAGGCACGGCCCCGGTGCGCTGGCACATCCGCACGCACGCGCGCGCTGTTTACTATTCCTCCTGTGGTTGCTCCCACCAATAAATCTGCACTTGCTGTAGCCAGGATGGAAATCTTTAAGACAAAGGACTTGAATGGGCAGTTTTTTATTGCTGTGATAGAGTAGAAGGCCCCAAGCTGGGGGCTAGTGCATGCATGAATGCTGCCCCCCTTGGCTTGGTACTGTCTTCTGTGAGCTCTATACCAGTACCAGAGACTGTAAAGGGGAGAGGGCCCCAAGGCTGGTATTTCCCCATTTCAATTCCTCTCTTCTGACTGCAGCAAATCCCAAAGAAATGATGGCTGAGAAGTAAACTTGGAGAAGAGTGTGGAAGGGCAGGCTGTTGGGTAGCGCAGGGGATGCCTGGGAGGGCAGCACAAAAACGTGGGAATGAGGAAAGGAGGAACAAAAGAGATGTGGGTTGGCGAAGGAGGAATAGTGGAGTGAAAGGCAGCCAGGCTGGTGCAGCAGCGAGGAGCTGCTCCTTGTCCCTGTGTGTGAATGCATCCAGCTGAGCCTTTTGCATTTGCAGGCTGTTCAGGCAGAGCCCCCACAAAAGTGTGCGAGTCTCTGGAGACGTGCACAGGATTTGCCCTGCGGGAAGCAGCGTGTGGT
The DNA here is from genome assembly GCA_013398175.1 of Climacteris rufus. Lineage (NCBI taxonomy): Eukaryota > Metazoa > Chordata > Aves > Passeriformes > Climacteridae > Climacteris > Climacteris rufus. The sequence goes on along the minus strand of VZRZ01001712.1, from coordinate 449,943 downwards.
GCTGGGGGTGAGGTGCCCTCCACGCTACACCCGCGCGGCTCCCACGCTGCGGCCGTGCGGGGCTGTTGGCCGGTGCGGGCCGTGGGCACCGCGGCGCCGTTCCCGGCCCGGGGATTTGGGACTGGGGTGGTGGTGGAGTTTGTTGGTGAGCCAGGCCTGAGCTGCAACGGGGGAGGAAACAGGCTGGCTTCTTGCAGGCGGCTTCGTGCCCAGCGGGCTCGGGACCAGAGGGACCTCAGGGAGCTGTTGTGTCCCTCCTGCTGCCCATGGCTCCCTCTCCCCTCTGTTCTCGCAGGCCACAGGCAGGTCCTGCCCTGGCAGAGGCACTGGGATGGTTTCTCAGCAGCAGGAGCGGTGGTGCTGTGCTCCATCCGCTTACGTCAATGCAGACCTTTCCACGGACTCCAGTCTGGGTTGGATCAAGCCTTGCATGATTGTGGCCCTTGTGCATTTCAAAACTGTGTTAATCTATATCTGGATCCCAATGGGGGCACTCGGGATGAGCCGAGCTCAAACAATCCTTGGCAGGAGGGACAGACTGGAGTTGGCAGAGATTTTTGTCCCATTATTGGTTACTCGGAGGAAGGAATGTACGCACCATTTTAATATATGGCAACTTGAGGTCTGTCATCTTCAGCATATTAGAAAAGCCTCATTTTTAACAAATCCCAGAACATTTACTAGGCATGGTGCTGCAGCTGGGTGGAGACTGCATGCTGGTCCTGGGCAGCGGCACGGGGACTGCTCTCTGTCTCTTTAGGCACAGAGCAACTCCTCCTGCTGTCGGGTCAGCCCCGTGGGCGCCAGCCCCAGCCCCCCGAGCTGCTCACCTCTGGCTCCCATCTGACCCTGCCAGCAGGGGAGGTGGGAATATCAGGGCAGAAAAAAGCAGTCGCAGTGCAGCCCGTAGAGCAAACCATTCTGAAAGCTCTTCCCAACCAGTTAAATCTGCCTGCAACAGAGTTCTCAGCAAGTTTAGCCAGGGGTTGTTTACCAAGCTGAGAGGAGACTTGCCTGTCTGCACTAAAATCTTCAAAAGATGTCCCAGAGACCCTGAGAGAGATTTTACACTCTCTGTCAGTTTGTTCTTTCCTCTAGTGAAAAATCCAGATGGGTGCTTGTGTTGAAAACTGGTTTGTATGAAGTCACACTTTCTGTTTTCTTGTTCTGGGTTTCTAAAGTAAAAGAATTCTTGTAAAGATTTTCCAAGATTATTTAGGCTTGTTGTATCAAGACCAAGAAATTAGTCCAGATAAACTAGAAATAGCTAGAAAGGATGGAGGAAATCTGTTTGGGATTTTGTGTTGTTTGGATTTTTTGGGGCATTTTTTGTTGTTTTTTTTCTTTATTTTGGGGTTTTTTTGGGGGGTTTTGGAGGGGAAAAGAGTTTTGAAATAGTTTTCTCTATTTTACCAAGCAAACTGTTTCCTTCAAAAACATCTCCATAAAGAGAAAGCTGAAATAATCAACCAAAAGGATAGGTGTCAGTCTCAGACAACTGTGTTTCTGGGTAATCTAATGCCATTTTAATATCTTGCTTTTAATGCAGCTGAGAGAATGGTTTGATGGACAAGGCACTGATGCTCACGAGCCTGAGTTCAGTTGTTAGGGTTATGTCAGAAATTATTTTTCACAGACAAGTGTAGTTGGAGTGTCAGCTCCCATTAAGTACATTAGGGCCTCTGAGGTTCAGTGCTAGCACACCGTGTTTTGCAGCCTTTGGTTTGCTTCTGTGGCGACAAAAACAGAAGGTCTTTGGTTAACTTCTGACCACTGACATATTAAATGAAGATGAGCATTTGAGCAACATCAGTGATTTCAATTGACTCATCAATTGCCATTGCATAGCAGTCCTCATGTTTCACTTTGGTAACAAGCTGATCTGCCACATCTGATGCCAGCAATTCAGTCCTTCAAACAAATGACATGTTTGATAAAGAAATCTTTTAAAATTCATTATGCACTTTGGCTTTTGTCTTTCCTTTTAATACAGCATCTGTTGCAGCTGGGATACATTCCTTGATCGTTTCTGAGTCTGCAATTATTTTTATGCCTGCCCAGTGTCCCGGAGATGTGAAACGGAGCTGCCGTGCTATGCTGCTGAGCCCTGAAACTCTACACAGACATTCAATTTAATCTCTTGGAACAGACTGCATTAAAGTAGTGTCATCAGTGCACACTTGTGATAAAAAGACGACATGAAGAAAGACAGTGAACTAAAAGGCCCTGCTTTTTTTTCTGGGAAGAAAATAGGATATCTGTCCCTTCATTTGTTTCATGGATTCCTTGCACAGCCATTTAAATTCAGCAGAAGGCTCCAAGTGTCTAAACTTTATCCTGAGCATTTTTTTCAGTTCTGGAAAGGAATACAGCTAAGTGTCCCAGGGGGAATTTTATAGAAAATGCTCTGTGCAATGTTAATGACTTGGGATGGGGTTGTGCGTGTTGCCATACGGAGCCAGTAGGGAAACAAACACGGGACTCGACGAGAAGTGATCTGCAGGGATCCACTGATCTGGGCCTCCAAAGACTGGCAGAAGGATCACAAGGGCTTTAACGCAGAGTGCCCCCATGTGCCTCCATCCTGCTCCATGCCACAGCTCTGTGAATAGCTGGAGCTGGAAGAAATGACAAACTTCTTGGGTGCCACAAGAGATTGCATCAGCATTACTGATCCTTACTCGGCTCGTTACTGAAAATGCATCAAGCAGCTATTTGGGTCAGACTGCTAAATTTGTAGACACGGAGTGTCAAGAAGCCTTTTTGTCAACTTGGTACCGTTTAGTGTTATTTGTCTTCAAGTTCAAAGCAATCCTGGCCTCAGACTTGTGATATTTTCTGCCCTTTCCCCTTTCTGTTGGCTCAGACCTCTTCCCTTTGAGGTCAACATCAAAATAAAGATGTATGTTTCCTCAGCCTGACCATGGCTCTGACTCTTTAGATCAGCAATCCTATAGTCCATATGTCTACCCATCTGTCAACTGGCATTTGAAGCCAGCTTGCTCCTCTATTCTTTCAGACAAGTGTGAGAATCAGGAGTTTCTTTAATGACGGTTTCAGGCCTTAAAGCGTTTGCTAAGATACTACCTATTAAGATCCCTTGATGGCACCTTGAATAGAGATCAAAAGCAACAGAGTTCACTCCACAAATCTAATTCCGTCAGTCAGTTTAGGGCATTGAGAGAGGGGTGGGGAGGGCTCGGGAGGGCACGGTGCTCCCGCAGTTCGGAGAGAGGCTGGGGCAGTGCGAGCCCTGGCTGCTGGGAGTGGGGAAAGCAGCAAACAAGAGCACTGCTCCATCCCTCCAGTGGTGGCTGCGCTCGAACTGCCAGGGCTCCTCGGGTTTGAAAAGCAGATCTGTGCAGCAGGGCTTGGTGCCTTTGCTTGTTCCATGCCCTGCTGACAGCCTTGAGGGTCTGAGCTGTGCCTGCTTCGAATGAGCGTTTTTTGGTGCTGCCTTATTACCTGTGTGTCTACGCCTTTGGCTGGGAGATTATTCAAAACCTGTTTGTCATGTAAACAAAAATCTGAAAGTACAAAATATTCTTCTCATTAATAATTATCACCAGGCTGCAATTTGTCTCTTTTGCTTTGGAGAGCTGCTAATAATGGGAATCTGTGTGCTGCTTCACCACTGGGACTGCATGAAAGGCGATGTGGAGAGAGGCTGCCTGCACGGCATTATCACAGCAAAGTGGCCACTCTTTCTGAGGGCACAATTTGACTTTCAAACTCCCCTCTTCTTAATGCTTGTCAGGAGATGATGCAAAGCCCGTGGAATATTTGGGAAAGTGTTTGCTCTGGTGGTGCATTTCTCCAAGTGACTATCATAGAGGAATTTGTGGGAAGCTGTGGCCATTGATTCAAGCCCAAAGCCTCAAATTCAAGGCCTTGTTGGCTGTGGGGGCTGGAAAATGCAGGGTGCCCACCGTGGGAAGGGTGGTAGAGGGTATTCCCTGGGGAGCCTGCACAGCCAGTGCTAACAAAAGTTGCTGTTTGTTTATGGGACCCAAATGTCTGAGAAGAGCTGAAAAGCCCCAGGATGTGGCTGAGTGCCGGAGGATGGTGTCACACTATTGGCTGTCAAGTACAACTTGACTCTCTGGAGTCAAGGACACCATATGTCCTTAGATTTGTGTTGAAGCCTCTTGAAGTGTGAGCATGAACCTGAAGTCCAGACACAGACTTTCTTTGGCCTCAGTGTCTTTAACTGCAGTCACAGTGTCACTTCTACTCCCTGAGCAAAAACACCTGCTCTGCCTGCTCTGGAGCCTCGCTGCTTTCAAATCAGAGGGTTAGTCAACATTTGGGGCATGCAGATTGTTTCTTTTTAAGATGGGAAACAGAAATTACTTTGATGCAATTATATGTCTTCACCAAGAAGATGCACCAGCTCCTGAAAACTGCAGTCAGCAAAGCATCAAGAGTCACTTTGTGTTCCCACTCCAAGCCTCTTTCAGCCAGCTCAAGAGTGAGCTCTGAGACTGTTATTGGGTTTATTTAAATGTGTTTGGCTTTCTGCTCTTGTTCTCTGCCTGTACTCTTGGTCACCCACTGTTTTTCTTTTACAACCCCCACTCAGTCTATTCTGTCTCTCTTTTACATGATGATACTCAGCCAAATTTGTCTTCATCCCAGTAATTTTTAGTGTGAATCCATATCTGCCTTTTTATGGGATAGTAGCGATGGTGACGTATACTTGTGGTTGAAGCAGAAGCTGCTATTGAGTTGGACAAAATAGGATGAATGCTGTATAAAAGCCTTCAGAGAGCTGTGAAATCTCCCTCCTCTCTTCCTTGTTCTCCTGGGAACACTTGCACAAAGAGTATTTTTAATGTGAAGCAAAAAGGATTCTGACGAATACTCATTAACATTTTGTTTCTGCAAAGATACATGATTATCACAAGGCTGCAAGGGACATGTATTCAGTAAAGCTCTTAGATGTATGCTTAGTTTTATGTATATGCTTAAATCTTCCTGATGGCCCCTGCTTTGCTGAATAGACTTACTCACCAAGACAAAACCAGGTATTTGATGGAGCTGATTTGTACTGCTCAGGTATGATGCTGTAATACAGGTCTCCAAACTCACTGCATAATAATGCTCTGTGAGCAGTGAATCCTCTCATACAAGTGTTGCAGTGGATTCGTTGAATTCCACACCCACAAATAATTTGTATCATAATTATGAACAACAAACCATAAGAGCAGGATTCAACCAGAGAGGGTGGAAAGGGAAAAAAACATCAGAGCCATCAGATGCTGTAGCTTGTTTTCAGCATGTGCCTTTTTAGTGGGAGCCCATATGGAAAACATCCGTCGAAGGTATTGCTTCTCCATCCCACTTTGGAAGCTCCAGTGCCATGAATAAAGATCTGATACGGGCTGCAGTCCTTGTCGGACACTGCCTATATCCCTCAGGGCATATGCAGGCAGCCCCATTTCCTGCAGCCTGTTCTGAGCTGGTTAAACCCAGAACAGCCTTTGTCAGGAAGAGTTAACATAGGAGCGTGGTGGTGGTGGTGGTGGTGGTGAGTCTCAGCTACTTATCTTGGCTGAGGGCAGGAGAAAGCGTGTCTGTCTGTGCCTCTTCCTGCAGACATGGCACGGATATGTTCGTCTGCTGCTCTGAACGCCCTGTGGAAGGTGGAGAGCTGGGCTTGCTTGGCTGTGTCATTAGATACTGCCCTAGATTCACTTAAGAGTAAAGATTTCCCATTTGTGCAAAAGAGGAACGTGTTTTGGCGGGCACAATACGCAGCGGAAGTAACCAGACATGACAGAAGGGTTTCCAGGCTTTGCTGGAGTTCTCATGTCTTGTCACAGGGGGAACCATACACTCATTTTTCATGAGGTCCCCATTCTTCCGATGGTTGTAATCCACTTTCTCTGCCTCTCTTTGGTTCCTTTTAGCAGCTGTTTGGGTGGAATAATGAAGTCTAAGAGTTGGAAACAACAACAACAACAAAACAACAACAACAAAAAAGATTGAATGGTCTTAGCTATTGCTTTTGTGAAAATGAAATGTTCTGGAGAGGTTTTGTATAGCTGAATGTCATTTTGAGTCACTTGAAGCATCCTGAAGCTTTGACACAATGTCACCAGGGAATGGACTTTCTGTCACTGTGCAATGGATGGTTTGCTAAGAAGTTCATTAATGCAGTACCTCTAAATACTGCTGGAGCCTCAGGGTGTGATCCAGTGTGGACTCAGAAGCCCAGGTGTCTCTCCTGGGAATGAGAAGCTCCAGGTTCTGGTTCTTAATTACAGGATTTTCTGTTTTCCATACGAAGACCATTGAGAAGCAGAGGGCTGGCTCAAGGACGCCCAGGACCGCAATGTTCAGGTGCTGCAGCCACACAAGCTCGCCAGGGTGACGATTCGGCACTGGTTCTGTGCCCCGGGGCAGGAGGGCAACAGTCAGGCTCCCACTGCTTGGACACAAATACTAATTCAAGCAGGCCTCTTGTCCCTGGAGGGCAGGGTGAGCAACTTCAGAATATGACAAGTACTTAGTAATTGTCACTAAAAATCAGTCACCCAAGAAGAGCACTGTGTTCTTCAGACTAACGGGCCAAAAGCATCCTGGTTTAATTTCAGGAGGGCCAGGGGTGCTACACTGCTGGTTTTTACCATTCATTTTGGCTGTGCTGCAACAACAGGTTACTTGGTATGTGTAGGTAACTGGGGGTATTTTTTCTAGCTGATGGAAAGATAGCTGTGTAATTAATGGACTGGGTAATTTGTTCTAACAATAGGCCATATTGTGACATGATTGTTAAACAGAATTCTTCCTTAGCAGAAAAAGAACCATTTGCATTTAAGTCTGTTAGAAGAATAGAGCTCAGTGTTTCTAAGAAAAGTGGGTTTGACCTTTGGTGAAGACTGGAGATGGTAGCACCTGTTAGCATGAAGCAGATGAAGGTGGTGTATCACTGCTATTTATACGACAAAGGTCAGGCATTATAAACGTGTCACTTCTTGCATTAACACATACTCGAAGTGCACAGAGCTATCTAAAAAATATGGAACTAGAAATGGTTAAATCCCACCCAGCATTTGACATAAATACTCTTTCTCAGCACGTAAGTAATGTGGATGTTATGTTGCACAAATACTTAGAGCTTCATTTACCCTCATCTTCTTTTCATTATTTGCAGGAGGTCTTGTTCTCTGATGGTGTCCTGAAAAATACAAAGTGGATATTATTCTTATCTCTGCTGCTGATATTTACTGCTGATAAATAGACTCAGTAAAACGGGAACAAATGTTTGTTTCATAATCCTCCTGCAACTGCTGCCTTCATTATATATGAAGAACACAGAGATTAAGTCTGCCATTTGCCAACAGCATGTTTCCAGTTTCTGTTTATATAGTACTCACAAGCAACTGTATATTAATATTAACCTGTACCTAGGCTGAAATATATAATTTTTTTCCTTCCTGGGTACGATATGAGGATTAATTATTGATGTACTCTAGCCTTTCAACCTGGCTGGGATTGCCAGTTTTTTTCCCCATACTGTAGTGTCTGAAGAATTTTTTCTCCTTGGTTAGAGGTGAAGTTTGTACTGCTGTTAATTGATCTTTACTTTGCCTCCTTAGAAGTTTTATAATTTTAAAATATTTTTTGTGCACATGGCTGAAGTCCATTTTCTGAAAATGGATTTCTTTTTATCACAAAATGCTATTGCACCACATCTCAAGAGTTAAAGTTTTATCACAGTCAGATTCTATTTTCAGATAGCATCGTGTGGAGACTGTGTTTTCAAAAGCATTAACTCAAACCACACGGATGCACAACTGGTTTAAAAGATGAGAATTCACACATGCTTTTTATTATAATGCACATAAAACTGAAGTATAATACAGTAGGCTTTGGCAATAAAACAGAGTAGTTGATATATAAATTTTATGCCTGGTTCTTTAGATTAATGAATCGCTTTTCTTGATGAATTGAGGATGAAGGAGTAAAACCACGATGATCTGATTAGATACTAAATCAATTGTTTTTTGGCAATTCAAAAATTGCATATCTAGTTTAGTGCTTCTTTTTCTTTTTTTTTTTTTGTTTTTTTGTTTTTTTGTTCCTGGGACAGCTTGATAACCTTCTTGTACTAGCCAAACCACTAAAGAGGCATTGTCAGTCTCTTCAAGTTCACTATTGTTCTCAGAAAATCACTTCCTTAAGAAATATCCATATGTTGAGGGTCTCAATAGCACTTTGTGGGAAACAAAGTGATGGGTTAAATTCATTTAGTCTGTAACTCCACCGAAGCTGGATTCAGCTGGCACAAATACCTCGATGCTGTTATGGCAGGGGGGAGTCTGGCTTTGCCTTCTCTCTTCTGGCACAAGAAGCAGGGAGAGGTCTGTGGTCAAGAGGGACAGTTGCAGGTGAGGGAGATTCCTCAGGGCTGAGATTTCAAGCTGAACCACTTCATGTGTTTGGAAGCTTGGATTTGCATTTAGGAATATAAATGAGGTCAATGATTTTCCAAATGAGGTGAACAGCCAGATGACCTCCTTCTGTAGACAGGGCCCCATATGTGTTTGTTACAGGGAGAGACCTTTTTAATCTTAGAGGCACTGAGAAGAGAAAATACAGATGGGGAGCTGGCACAAGCCAGACAAACCCCCCGTGGCTGGCAGGGAAGGAGTTAATCAGCCCCTTGGCAGCAGCCAGAGCAAGGCCTGTGCAGCAGGTAGTGATTTGTAGGAGATTTGGGATGGGCCAGCTGGGACAAACGAGCTGATTGCTTTGGGGGCTGTATAAAAAGTGCCTCAGGAGAAGGGGCTGTTGGAGAGGCAGCTTTGCTGTGCGGGGCTTTGGGTGCAAGGAGTTGTGTCTCAGTGTGTTGTTACAGACTTTACTGAGATAAACTTTGTTTTGCACTTTTCTTTGGAGTCCTGCTAGTGCTTCTGAAAGGGCTGAAGTACTGCTTTTGCAATGAAGGGCTCCTTTCTATAAGGTGAGAGCAAAATGGTGGTGGTCCTCAGGCTCTGTGGCATCTCCTCTTGGTGCTGCAGCTCCCAGCTGAGAGGGCAGGCTGGCCACCTTGGGTGATGGACCATGGGAATGGAGCCCTGCCAGAAGCTAAAAACTCTCTCGTGGGAAAAGATTCTTGTCCTGATTCTCTGTTCCCTCACAATCTTCTGTAGTTGCTGCTCTAGTGCAAAAGTGATGTGAATTACTGAGCAAATGAATGATTCCTAGAGGGATAGAGGAGTAGCAGCATCCACTGTCCAGAGGAAAGCACTGGTGGGATGTACAGCCCCTCCTTGCAAAAACTGAGTGCTGCGAGAAATGAATACCAGCATTTAAGGCTGCAAGGGGTAAATCTGACAAAGCTGGTGAACCCTCCAGGGTTGAAGGAGAAGCTGTTGTAGAGGTGGTTGGAAAATGCAGAGTGGTGTGAGCCTTTTGGCAGGGCTGTGGGACAGTCCTGTTCTTGTGGCAGGAGTACAGGGTAAGCAGGGCAGCCCAGGGGATCTCAGTGTGTGCAGCTGTGTTGTGGCTCACATCGGGGAGGGCTGACGTGGAGGGAGAGGGAAAACAAGTGCTGGAATTGAAAAAGGTGGCAGCACTGACACAGTGGTGAGCTGGCGAGTGCAAGCTGCAGGCGTGTCTCAGATGGACTGGAAGAAAGGGAAGGAGACATGCGGCGTGCAGAAAAAAAAAATAATGAATAAAAAAATTAAAAGCTCAGTCAGAGAGGTCAGAGCTTGAAATGAGCCTGCCAGGAGTGGGGGGCTTGTCCCGGGGATTCTTTGCATCCAGAATCTGCCATGGCATGCACAGACCTCTGTCTGGTCCCTTTTCTTCCTTGGTAGCGTCTTCCCCCTCCCCCTCCTCCTTTGTCAGGCAACTCGTTAACACTTATTAGCAAGCATCTTCAAAAGGCCAGGAGGGGGGAAAGGATGGGAGAGGAGCTGAGATGGCTAAAGGAAATGATTAGGAGATTCCTTTTCTTTTCTGTCTATTCAAGCTTTAATGACCAGCCCTTGCTCTGTCTGTGCCCTGCATTGTTATCCAGCCCTGCCCCGGCATCGCAGCACCCCTGCTACCCCCGGCCCTGATCCGCTCTGACATCTGAGGCCCTGCGAGTGCCCAGAGCCGCTAACCTTTCTCATGCTGGGGCTGCTCGCTGGGTCACCCTTCCTGCTGCCCTTGGCATTGGTGCCAGTGCCGTGCCAGTGCCGTGCCAGCGCTGCCTTGGTCTCCTGCTGCCTCCCCCCTCCTCTTGTACCTTCTTAATCGGTGCCATCAGCGCTGCTGTGCCCGGGTGTGATCCTGCCTGGAGACTGATCTCTGTTTGTGTCTAAACTTGGCTCCTAAATCCCGGGTATCCAGCGCCAGGGACCAAGAATCTGCTGGGCAGCAAACAGGCTGGTTTAGTGGCCAGGATTGTGCTTGCCTGAGGTGGAGGAAGGAGGGTTGAATACAGGTGACAGAATTTGGCCCATAGCTTTCTATTTCTGCCTTGTAGTTTCAGCTGCAATGCGTGTTCAGTGGTTTCCCCCTGAGCTAGTTATCTAGAGCTGGGACCTAATCCCATCCAAGTGGATGGCAGAGCTCCTGTTGGCATTGGGAGGACTACACTGGATTAGCAGAGGCTGTTTTGGGAGGTTCTGTTGTGGAACGTGGGCTGTATTTATTTTTCTTTGTCCATCAGGCTACAGTCTTCACCCTTTCCAAGTTACAGTACAGGAACATAGCCTGGGATGTTTTCTATGCATTAGTGAACTCCCCAGAGAAGGATTTGTCTGTCAGAAACTCCCGTAACTTGGTCATGACAACCACCCCTCCTCCCCTCCAACCCGGCAGACAAAACAATGAAGAATTTTCAGAAGCTGCTGAAGTTCTGCAGGCATAAAATACCAGCAAGCACATACTGTCTCTTCACAAAGCTCCTGCAGGAGCAGCAGCCTGGCAGCAAGAGAGCTGGGTGCCAGCCCTCCCAGCAGCATCTGCCTGAGCCAGCAGGTGACCTTTGGTGCAAAGTTCTGCTTTGCAGAGGGGAAGAAAGCTCACAGATTTCCTGCCCCTACTCCATGCTCCTTAACTGGGGGCATACATGTGTAACTTCATGTACAGGGCAAAGCCTTCATTCCAGGGATGAGTAATTAGGGACAGAGACTTGAAATGAAAATAACTTTATTTGAATATCTGTGCATGGGTGATGGGCTGCAGTGAAAAAGTCTAGGATGCTTCTTGGAGTCAGACCTGACTCTGAAAGGCAGTGCTGCATCTCTTCTGGGCCTTGCTGCAGACCTGGTATCTCTGCTGGGCTTCTCCAGTATCTTCTGCTGAATTATGGATGGAGATATGTATTAAAATGATTCTGACTGGTACCTACCAGTACCTGCAGAGAGGTTTTGACAGGGCTTGGTTGTGAAGAGAATAGATGTGATTCTTACCAATATAAAGTCATTTGCTCCAAAAGATGCTCTGAGGGCTCTGGCTCACTTCCTGGGGATGTAAAGTCTTTGGAGCAGTGATTCTGTGTGGAGACAAATAGAGGCTTGCTAAAATTGGGATGTTTTACTATTGAATCCAAGCTGCCAACAAAATTTTCCCAGTTTGTTGAAGTTTGTGTCAGCATTAAAGATGAGCACAGATTTGAAATTAAAAGGTGGGGTGGAAGGGAGTTAAGTGATTTAGTTTGTTCTGTCTTTTTGCTTGCAGAAGAAACCTTGGACAATATAGCAGAAAACCAGACCAAAGAGGTGATGCTGGAGTATTCCTGCTCTCAGTGCCGGGAGTCTGAGTTCACACCAGCTCCTACAGGGCTCCTTCTTTCAACAACTTGTTATTACAGTCTGCTGAGAGTGTGAGAGAATCTCCTTTGTGTCAATAGCTGAGGGTTTAATTTTAAACAAGGAGGAAAAGTGGATTTTCAGATGAATACTGGAAAATTGGAAATGTGCATGGGAAAAAAAGCACAGAGAAGAATTGGTGGGCTGGAAAAAATAGACAAATATTATTATTTTTTAGTGTTTTTCAGAGTATGTTCTTTATCTGGTGCTTATTCCATGCAGCATTTTGGAAAGTATTTGGCAAAGGTATAAAAATAATCTGTAGGATACTTTGTAGTCAGATGCCGTAACCTAGATGAATTTACTGCCTTCAGAAATAGCTGCTAGAGAAATACACTGATTTGTGTCAGTTTAAAATTTGTTTGGGGGAACAGTTATAGCTGTAGAATACAAAAAAATATGTAGGACAGACAGCACAAAAGTTTTATAGCTTCTTAGTAAGAGCAGAGGGGTAAATTTCAATTATGCATTTTATTAACATGGCCTTTTTAGCTCTATAAAATGGTAACAATGTTAAAATCCCCTCCTGGGAAATAATGTCACATGGCTTGCCGCTGATAGAACTTGAGGATGTTAGGAAATGCTGGTGGAGAGTTAACCAGTTGTGCATCAGTTGTTCATTTGCAGCTGAGTCTTGCTCCAGCTGAACTGGAGATAATCAGGTGATAATTTTGACTTGCAGGCAATTTTGTTGTGAACTTGGTGTCTGACAAGATCTGTAAGGAATTCTTTTATTCCTGTGCTAAAATCAGGTCAACTCCTATTGATCTTTCATCCGGGGGCAGCTCAGCAGGTGGTTGGTGTGGTTGGTGTGTCAGCTGAGGTTGGTGTGGGTCTGGAATGAGCAGGATGGGTCAGTGCTGGGCTCCCTCACAGCCCTGCTGCTGGTGCTGCCATTACTGGAGGGCATTGTCCTGAGCCCAGGCCTCTGGGGAGCATCTGTAAGAGATTTGGAGGATGTGGTGCCCCAGTACAAACTTCTGTGGGGCTGGTGGGAGTAAGACACTTCTGTAGCTCACGGGGTCTGGACCTGGCCTGGGCCCACTGGGCTGGGAGAGTGGCCCTGCTGTGACCCACCTGATGATGGGGTCTGGGCCAAGTCCCCTCACTGGGGTGTGGGGGGATATGGGAGAACTGTGGGACTCTCATCAGTGGGGTCCTGAAGGCTCTGAGGTTCAGCATTTCTGGGACATGTGGCTGGTGGGACACCCAGGAAACTTCAGGAGCGCCAGGGCTGGGTGTAAAGATGCTGTGGGCCTGCTCCTGACAGGATATTCCTTCAGGAGTGAGCGAGTCCTACAAGATTTGCTCTCTGCAGGTTCTGCAAGTGGCACTTGGTTCAACACAGCCCTGTCTCCTGCTGCTTGTGGTGCAGGCACCTGATGCTGCTTCCCTGTGTCTCTCTCCTTGGAGCATGAACTCCATGTAGCGACTGGCAGCTGTAGTGACTAGTTCAGCTCCTTGTCTTCCTGCAAGCACTAGTTTTCACTCTGTGGAAAAGGAGTTTTGGTGATATAATCCCAATGAATGAAGGGGTTTTCTTAATTAAAGTAATAATCTGAAAGTTGTCACTGATAAGTGTGTAAACAAGCCGATTGCAGTCGGCGCATGAATAGCTCTAATGAGCACGTGTGGGTATTGAATTAACCATGGTTCACAAGCCATGCATGGCTATATGGTTATTTACAAATAACCACTCTCCCCTTTTGCTTGACTTTGCCTGCCACCCCCAAAACCTTGTCTTGTCAGTGTGACACAGCAAAAAGGAACCTGCATCTTTCTCAGAGAGCTTTAAAGGCAACCACTGCTCTTGAGGTGGCTGGGAAGGCAGCCCGTGCTGTTGGTATTTTTCCCCTTGGTGAAGTGCAGCCTGGTGGGCACAGTGTGGGTGTTCAGCACGGGCCTCTCCTTGCTGGTGGGTTGTTCCAGGGCCCTTGCAGGAGGCCCTTGCTGGATGTGCTGGAGTGCCCTGTCTGTGAAATGGGACAACAAGGGCTCTGCAAGGCCTTGTGTTGTTAACGAGCTCCTCAGAGGAAGGGCCCTACAGAAGTGCAAATCATCTTCTTACTTGCTGTTAATTATTGATATATTTATTCATTGCAATAAGCGGGACAGAAATAGCAAGCTCAGCTGATCTGCAAGTGGGTGGAAGTACAGTGGCTTCTTGTGACTGTCCCAAGGAGGTGCCCACTGCAGCTCTGCTTTGCTGGTGCTGCTGAGACTCTGGAGAAATCTTCCCCTTCCAGGCCTAGGAACATCTCCATGATTTGACTGAAATCATTGTGTGTGTACCTTCCATCTACTGGAAAAGGAATAAAGTTTGGTTACTAAATGTAATCTGTGTGATCCTGTCTGCAGCCTAAAATAGCAAAGGAAGACACAGGGTGTAGTTAAACTTCCAGAGAGTTAAGTGCAGCTTCTTTCCTCATCCAGAAGAGATCTGGGTTTGTGTTGTGTACTGAGGGCACTTGGACTTGATCTCCTGTTTTAGTAGCAACTCATTCTTCTTTGCTGTCATTTCAGGATATCACACTGTGAAGTGGAAAGTCAGCCTCCTGTTAATCACTGTGTTGCTGCAAGTAGTCTCCTTCCTTTTGAATGCCCAGATGTAGCAAAGAATTTAGGTGGAGGGGAGTTGCTGAATCAGTGACATGAAAGACAACTGTTCTTTGTTTAAACAAACTGTGATTTGCATCATGAATGAAATAATCAAAAAATAGGATATTTCTTGTGTGTCTGCTTCCACACTGAAATTGTGATTTAATATTTCTCTGTCGGGATAACAATAAATGGTGTTTTTAGGAGATGGCTTTTGGAAAACTGCTACAGTTTATTGTGTATCTGCAAATTCTTACGTGTTGTGTTACTGTCATGGGATTTATGGTCTTCTGGGTCTGTGTGATCACCAAAGGGAGAAATGAACCACCAGGGTAACTTTGAATCCGAAGATTTGTGTTTACCAATGTGTCTGCTTTTATGTGCAGAAACTCAGGAGGAGATTTCTGAGGGGCTAAATGTGTTCCCTTCCACAGCTAGCACTGTCTGGTGTGGTGTGTGTGTGCGTGGCCCATGGGCACACCCTTTCTCATGTCCCTTAGGATCATGTGTCCATTCTCTGGTGAGTGCTTAAAGCAGCACTGGCATTGCTGGAGATCTTGTTACAGTGTGGGTCCTGCTCTTCCTCTTCCTACTAAACCCTCTTGAAAGAAAAAGACCAAAACAGCAAAACAAATTCAAACTCTGGTAGGGTTGTTATAGCTGAACAGAGTGTTGTGCACACGCAGTCACCTCCGTACACATTTGAGTTAAAATGGGAACTCCCAGGTGGGGTTTCTGCACTGGTGTGTGATCTGTCTGGATCACTTCCCTTTCCTGACAAGGGAAGGTAATGCTGCCCTGCTCTCTGGGAAGCTCTCTCCGGTGCCTGTTCATTTTACACAAGTCCAAACTGGCTTTAGGGAGCAAGATGTGTGCTAAGCTTGTTGTCTGCTGCCCTGCAGGATTTGGACTGCAGGAACCATGGGGAGTTACAACCTTCAGGTATATTTCTTCTGTCAAGCAGACTGAGATTTGCTGGAGATTTCTGGTTTGAAGGTTTGGCAGGAATTGTCATTTCACATTGCTTGCAAAGAGTCTGAATATATGCCATATAATTAACACCAGGAAATTCTGACTCCTGAGGCTATAGGGTTAAACAAATATATGTCCCCATTAAACTTGAATAATAAGAGGTTAACTCATTAGGAAAAGAACACTTGATGTGCTTAATGGAGGGAGAGAGTATTAACTCTTACAGTTCCTTGTGAACCCTTATGTTAGTTACATTTTCCTTTTTGAGTGTTAATTTTTCTACTGTAGAATACTTTACAACCCTGCACCTCCAAATTTGTCTCCTGTGTATTCTGTTGTCTTTTGTTTCCTGGATTATTGATGTGCCTGGATCCTTTGGAGTCTTAAAAATTATGCTTTGTTGATGGTTGGTGCATACTTTAAAGTAATATGCAGCACAGAACAAAGGCAAGTCTTAAAAACCACTTATTTGAAAATAGTGAAGGAAAATGGGAAGTATACATAAATTAATATAGCCAAGGCAAAAGCTTGCAAGCCTAATAGTTCTTTGATTGTGGTATGAGCAAGTCTTACCCCAGTGGCTGTGGCTCAGGAATGCCTTTGGTGTTCCCCAAATGCTGTTGTACTTTGAAGAGAGCATGGATTCTTGTCTGAAATTGTAATTCTAGCCGAGCTGATTGCTCCCTTCACCCTGCACACTGGTGGAAATAAGTCAGCTCCAGCTCCTCCAGCCATTTCCTCCATCTCCTCTTCCTTGCTGAGCACTGACCATGCACTCCAGGTGCAGTTGCTGGTGGAAATGGGAGATGCATCACTTCCATGTTTGAGAGATTCTCCTGGTGAATTTTTCCTCACTCCAGGCATCCTTAAGTGTTGTTCTTTTGAATGGGTTGAGTCTGGATCCTTGGGAACTTGTGGCACTATGAAGCCCATAATCCTATTGCTGATCATGCTTCTGTCAAAATAATTAATCCAAGCCTTGGCTCTGTATGATGCAATTAAACTATTGATTATTGACAGCCTGGTCCAGCTAAGGATAGAAAAGTAGTCCTTTGCACAGATTTTCTAGAACCAGAAGACCAATTCTTCTTTGAGATTGCTCTATTAAACAACAGGAACAGATTTAATTAAATAACTGACTTCTGGTAAGTTGAGCACAGAGATAATTTGATTCTGTTGTAAGCAAATGAGAAATTTTTCTCCATTGTTACTGGCATTCTGGATCCTTTGTAACAAACATCTGCATGTTTCTGGCTGTGCATCCCTTCAACTTGGCAGTTAAAAATTCTAGAGAGGATTTGAAGTTAGAGGCCCATGAGATGAGAAGGGGAACCCAAAGTATTCCTGACCTTTGATGACCCACTTAAGAAATGAGATTTGCTTATGGAACAGCTACATGTGTGAAGCAGCTCTAGCTGGGAACAGTTCTAGGCATGGAAAAGACAAAGTGTAGCCTCAGACTATGTAATAATACTTTTCAAGGCAGAAATAATAATTTATAATGCATGCAGCTGTATAAGCTCTTAGCAGAATCAATTATGGAACATTTTATTTTGTGGATCACCTGAGAATAGTCTATCTTCCCAAATTTTGCAGAGGAGCGATGCAAGAAGTCTGGGAAATGCTTCCAAGCAAGGAGGTTTCCAATAGCAAATAGTAAACCAATGATGTCAGCCCAAGACAGGAAATCAGCATTTTGGCTCTTGCATCCTCCATGGCTCAGCCTCTTTCCTGTATGTGGGAGTGTGCATGTATGGGGAACTGTATAAATAATCACACCCCAACATGTTTCATGTGGTAAGGGACTGCCTTGGAGCAAGTGGCTTCTGGGATGAGTAGGTGCTTAGCATAAACACATTTTGTGTGTTCTTAAAAAAGCTGAGGAACCTGTTTTTCACCTGTGTCCTGTGGAATAATCCTGAGATCCAAGCTGTTCCATATGCTGCAGCAGGTAGAGGAAATTGCACCTTTTTTTTCCTCTTTTTTTCTCAAAGTAACATATTTTTGTTGACTTTACTGTCTGTTATGTGGGCAAATCATTCTTTATGTTTTTGTCAGGTGTTTCATCCAAGACTTCTGTTGCAGCAGCCCAAGCATTTAGATTTCCGTCTTTATTTTTATTGGCCTGGTTTCCACTTTAGCAAATTCACAGCTTGTGAGCTATTGCTGGAAAATTCAAATGTGCAAAACATTAAGGAAGCACTAAGCACAGCCATCCTCTTAATTTGTGCCCTGTCTTCGCTCCTAATAGTGTGTAACATCTGAGTGCAGCAATGCCTCGAGCAGCAGCTCCACCGAGCCCCACTGTGCTGGTGCCACGTGGGCAGGAGGGGGAATTCCTCCCTTCTGGGGCCTCGAGTGGGAACTAAATGAGACAGGACCCAGGGAAAGCTCCACACTGGGGGAAGAGAGGAAGTGACTTGGTCACACAGCACGTCGGTGGCAGAACAAGGAATAGAATTAGGTCTCTGCTAGGATATTTAGTCACATCTAAACTAATTTTTCACGGTGCCTCGAGGCAGACTAGGTGACTTCTTACAGCACTTTTTTTTGTCCCGTTTTATTACAAGCCCATGGATGAATTAGCTGGTACCTGCTAATTAGTGGATGCAGACAAGGACAAATCCTGCTCAGGCTCACCTCAGCTTGCCTGGGGTAAACTTAATGCTGACCATGACTTTTCCTTGTTTCCACTGGCCAGTTAGCTGTTGTGCCAATCTTGATTAACTTGGTAGTTTAAAAACTGAATTCAATTAATTTCATCATAGAGACAAGCCCTCTGGCCATGCGGGTTTGCAGGGAGAGGCACAGAAATTAGGCTTGGATCACTACCTGCATTTCTCTGGAGTCATTGAAATCTTACCATTAGTTCATAACCTGAAAGTACAAAAATAAAGCTAATACATATGGCAAAAGAAATCTCACTACTGTGTTTCATAGACTGTCATGAAAGGGAAGCCATGCCTTAAGTGGAAATGCTGAGTTCTTGATATGAAAGAGTGCCTCTTCTACAGATCCAACACATTAGTAATGACAAACAGATTTTCCGATGGATATTGATTTAGGAAAAATAAGATGGATTAATACAGGCATTCATCTTCACTGTCAGTTTAATATCAAGATAATTTTATTTGATAGTTCAGTGTAATAAACTCCCCTTTTCCTTAATACATATTTGCAAAAAGTAGGCAATATTGTAATACAGTAATTAGCCATATTTGCCTTTACTATGTGTGAATAAGATTAATATACTAGAGTGTTCAACCTAATTGATCTATTATGTGATAGGGACTCACAACCAGACTGCAAATTACAGTTTAACCCCCCAAAGGGCTAGACTTGTTTAGAAAATGTGCGAGTCTTTAAGAGATAAAATTAATAGAACTGACGTTGACCTAAATATTCAGTGTTATTAATTGTATCAGTGGATTGTGCCGCTTTTATGTGCAACTAGGAAGGCAGAGTGTTTGGAAAGGAGCAGGTTTATGACAGCAGTGGGAAGGGTGGCTAACAGAAAACATGACAATTATTGCAAACCAGGTTTCCTGGTTAAAAAAGTGATTGTCACAGGCCCTTAAAATTGCTATTCCATGTGGTTGTGATTAAACAAATCATCCGTGCAGCGCGTTTGGAACATAATGGCTCTGTGGGAAAAAAATGTAAATCAGGTTTTTGTATTAATGAAAACAGTTTAATATGGTTTTAATGACCCATTTTTCAGTCTTCACCAGAAAGTAATTACCAGTTAGATAGTTAGTGCTCTGGGCTTTGTTCTGGCTCTCAGAACTCCTGCAGCCGCGCACCCGGGGGAGTCCTCGCCGCGCTGCCGGGCAGCCCTGGGCCGCTGACCCGGCCGTGCCGGGCCCTCCTTGGCTGCCGGGGCACCGGGACCGCTGGGCTGGGCTCCCCGGGCACTGCTGAACGGGCCGAGGGCACCCCTGCCATGAGGGGCAGCAGCTGCTCCTGCAGGCCCGAGCGGGAGAGCTGGCTGAGCTCTGCAGCGGGGTCGGAGAACACCTGGGCATGGGGCAGCACGGGAAGCAGCGCACACACCGGCCTGGGGCAGCTTGGTCCCTGAGCTTGGTGCTGCCCAAAGGTGCCCTGACAACGCGGGCAGCAGCGGGTTCCAATGGCCGTGACTCCGTGTCCAGGAGGAATGAGCGGAGAGGAGATACCTGTAACCGAGCAGACACACCAGGACCCAGGATCTGTGTGTTCCTGCCAACCCAGTAAAGTCCATCGCTGCTTTTATTGTATGGAAGCAAAGGTCTGACTTCATGACTGAGGTCTTCGTGTGTTGTTAATGCTTGGAGAGGTCTCGCAGCCAGTGGCTGTTTATTAAGAATGGGATTACTGGGTTAATTCTGCTGCCCAGTACTGGTGTTTTTCCTCTAAGAAGGGCACTGCAGTGTATCCACAGCAGGTAAGGTACCTCTGAATCAAGCAAATTAAGGCCCTGTTAGATACTCGGGGCTTGTACCTTTTTATGTGAGAGCATAATTATGTGTTTCATAATAAAGGGCTCTTTGATCTTCCAAAGAAAGACACAATACAACCCAATTCCTCGAGGCAGGAATACACAGAGTCAAAAGTTCCATCTTTGCTTTAGGAGTGCACAACACTGAGACTGTTTGCTGAGGAATATGGTGATTTAATTTTCATTGGAAGTGTTAATATCAAGGCAGAATGTTTTCCTCTGGAAACCTGCTGCAGAAGCTCAGAATGCACTCATCCGCCCTCCTTGGGCGCTGGACAGGATGGGGTTTTGGCAGGTTCTGTGTTCTGTGCACTGGGACAAAGCCCAGGCTATTGTGATGGTCTCTGGTGGGGTCTGTGCATTCAGAGCTCACTGTTTTGAGACTTCTGGTGGAGAGCAGGCCAATGTTACCTCATGTTCAAATGGACACAGGAATAATTAAGGTCCAGGTGAAATCCAGAAGCTGCAAAATTTCTGGATGTTTGTAGGTGAGTGGATGAGTGTGCTTGCTGAAGCTTAAACACAATTGAAGTGTCCTCTGCTTGGAAGCAAAGGTGGGCATCTTCTAGGTATGGCTCAACCACTTCCATGAAAAAAAACCAAGAGGTTTGTTGTGCAGTGTCTAGTACCCTACCTGAGGAAGTTCAGGTGGTTGAAAAGCTGAGTGTGTGGGTTGATGCAGAGCTCTGTGTGGCAGCAGCTGCTTTGCCTGCAGGTTGGTGTGACAAGACTGCAGCAGGCAGTGGGGCAGCACCTGCATGAGCTGTGCACCTTCTTACTGCAGGCTGGGCAGGAGAGGTCAGAGCTGCTGGCCTTTGAGCTTCTATGTCAAGTGTAATGCTCGGGGGAAAGATACATTTTGGCTAGATGTTCCTAGCATTTATTTCAGCTTGTAAAATTCACAATATGTGTGTGAGACCAGTCAATACAGAGGGATGAGACTGTTCGGTGTTCTTGATGCTATTGAGAAATAAAGTAGTTTGAGGGCAGTGAGTGAGAACAGAAGGAGATTTTGAGGGAGGTGAGGGTCCTTCAGACCTTATTTATCCACTGTAAAGAAACATATGAAAGTAAACAGGAATCAATTTTCTAAAAACCCCTCCCAGGTCACCTGGAAGGGAAATAATGTGACAGAGCTCAATGCCAGGCACTGCAGATTTTGTCAAGAACATAAAGAAACCTGGTGCTTTATTTTTATTTTTGAAGTGGAAGTGGTTCACAAGGTACACCAAGGAGATGATTCAGTGCTTACAGTTGTGACATGTCAGAGGCTTGTAAGCTCAAAGACGACTGTCTTTATTGTGTTTTCCTTTTCATCTTCCAAACTTTGAGCCCCTGTGTTCCTATCATTTTCCCTTTACAATGTGAAATAAGGAGCATATTCTAAACAATGGTGCTCTTTTGATACATGCCATAATAAAGAAACACTGACTTGGAGAACAGCAGATCATAGCTGTCCACAAAGAAGTACAGAGAGGTGCAAATCCTTTTGGCATGGCACCACAGCAGTTGTTCCTGCTGGCTGATGGAAAGCCAACAATTATTTTTCTCTTCTAACATAACAGGGACAAAGGAGCTTCCCTTAGCAGCCTATCTCTGCCCTAATTTATGTTGCAGCTTTTTAGGGAAAGGAGCAAAAGTCATTTTAGGAGCTATTGAAAAATGTCTTCCTCTTTTGTAGCTCCTGTATGTTTTTGGCAAGTGAAGTGGAATCCATTTGTGGGGCACATCAATGGCAGCAGCCTGCAAAGGGTTCAGGAAGGGCCTAATCACCTGCTCAGAGGTGGCCCAGCTGCTCGGAGATCCTGCCAGAGCGGGACAGAGGGAGGGCGGCTCCGTGCAGGGTGTGCAGGGTGGCCCTGAGCCAAAGGGAGGTGACAGGGCCAGGTGAGGAAGGCAGAGCCCGGGGCCTGGGGGGCTGTGTTGTGGATCGTGCTTTGCTTTAGGCTGTTCCTGAGGCATTTCTGGTCTCTGCTGCTGCAGAGACCATGGGGAGCTGGTTGTGGTGCTGCTGAGGAAACGCTTGGGGGATGTCACCCTTGTTCCTGAAGATTGAGTTGTGACTCAAAAAGGGCTCCTGTACCCTGGCTCACCCCTGGGTGCTGCTGCATGATCTGTCTTGAGAGGTGCTTTGTAATTCTGACTTTTTTCTGCCTTGAACAGAATGACTTTTGCTGTTGTGTGAGTGTGATGGCAACACCCTACTGAATGTTTTACTGTGGTGGGGGCCTTAAGATGCGTAACATGTAGCAGAAGCTGTTCAAAGAAGTTTTGTGAGGGATCTTTTGCAAGGTTAGCAACAGTGCATGGTGAGATCCAAGCTGACTGACCCTTACCAGCCATCAGTACTGCCAGGTGAGATTTCCTGTGAAAGCCCTCAAGGGACAGGAAATCCACCAGGGATGGGAAATTTGCTTCCTCTTTCTCCTGTGTATGGTTCAGGATGAAGCAAGGATGTACCAGCCAAATGCCCTTGATGTAATAAAGGAGCAGTGAGGGGCCAGAGCCCAGAGGTGGCACTGAGTTGTTACAAGGTGAAGAATTCCTGCCCGTGCCCGCTGGACTGTGTTGCTTAACTCTGGTTCATCTGGGGGGGCCTGTTCTGATCAGGACAAAAGAGTTAAGAGTTGGATCCTGTGTATCACCACTTGTGCTGCCTGTGCATTTTAACTGTGGAATTATTAATCTTTCTTATTCTCCCTGAGGAATCTCTGGGCGCCAAGGGAGATTTTTGTTGCTCTCTCTGTGGCTGTCTTATTTTAGGGACATGAGTGCTTGAGCCAAGGGCTGTCTTTTTCCTATGGCAGTGTAGGAGTATTCAGTGTGTAATGGCTTCAGTTTGACTGAAACCTCTCTAGGCTTCACTGCACCATGAGTAAAAAGTAATGAGATTGCCCAGAAATAAAAAAGCCCCAGGAATTTTGATTTTTTTGTACCTGACTGAGCTGCATGGAGTCCCCCATTCCTTGAGGGCTGGCTGGGTTGGGAGCATTTCCATAGCCAGTGGGGTGTCTGGGGGGTGGCTGAGCATGAACTGCACATGGCAAGTCTTTGGAAAATGAGGATTTAACTCCTCTATGACCTGCCTGCTAACACTGTGGGCTTGAACAAGCTGATCTCTGCTACAACCAGTGCAACGTCTCAGTTGTTACAGCAGAGGTGGCACCATTCTCTCAGGCTCGGTTGCTCCTGCTGAGGTGCTGTGCCCATGACCTCTGATCTGCCAATCATTCACACTGCTGGGACTACCAGATTTTGTCAAAGGAATCTAAAATTAAAGTGCCAAACCCTGTGGATGGCTGGTGGATATTGGCATTTGTAAGCTCCTAGTTTGAAAACTTCCCTCAACTTTTAAATTCCTTTCTCCTTCCAATCACAGTGACACTTTCTTAGGAGGCTTCATTCATCTTTTTATTTGCCCTGTTAAAGGCTGCTTTGTTGCTCACTGACATCTATCCTTCTGCTAGGCTGTTCCTGTCTTGTCTCTGTGTTTGATGGCCAGATGGTTGGCCTAAACTCTGTATCTAGAAGACACTTGGGGACACCAAAGAGCAGGGTTCTTAATTTTTTGACTGGACAATACTTGATTTGTCTTGTTCCTGTTATTGCTGTTTGGTTTTATCTATTTTTCATGTCTGCTTTCTTCAAAAACAAACACTGGAGGATGGTCAGACTCTGAGTTAGACCTCAGTGCTGTGATTTCACGGGACTTGCAGATTCCTAAGCCCAGCACTGTGTCCTCTGCTTTCCCCCAGATTCTGGGCCATGCTTCCATAGCCTGGTAGTCCTGCCTGTGCCAGGGCTGTGCTCCCTTGACTGAGCTGCAGGAAAAGTGAGGAGCGAGTGCTGTGGGCAGTGACACAGAGCCTGAGGGGAAGGGCTAAGCTCAGGGCTGTCTGTTCTTAGTCAATTTGAAGATTTTTACAGACTGGCCTTGCTGGAGCTGGGAGATGGTTGGAGGAGGTGGGAATCTCCTGCAAGCAAAGCCCTGTGTCTTCCCAAGGAGATTTGCTCTGCTGCTGCCTTAGAGGAGCTCGGGGAGTTTCAGCGCAGCTGCGTGGGAGGAGAAGAGGGATTTGTGGTTGAGCTTCTGGGAATTAAAAAGGGTTGAAATCTTGCCAGCCAAAAATGAGAACCCTTGCAAAACTAGTGTGAAATCCAGGCACCAGTGGAGTCAGTGGCAGGCAGTTTTGTTCTGGTCTTGGGTAGCGTCAATATTTCATCCCAGCTGTGTGTGGGAAATTGGAGTTATGTCCATTGCAGTGTTTGCTATTGAAGCACTACAGCATGTAAAGGTGTTCCTTTATAGAAAATAAATGTCACAGCTGCAGTGTCAGAGCTCTCCAACTCATATGTGTCTGTCCAGACAGCAGAGGGAAAACCTGTGGGGGTGTTTGTAGGGTTAAACTCCCCACGCTCCTTCTTATAGGCAGGAGAGAGTGTGCTCCAGCTTGGCCCATTCCTTAACTTTAAATGTGTCTTTTCCTCTGGAGGGAAGAATCTGTTTCATTTCCCCAAGATTGTGTGACCTACCTTGCATGTTGCTGCAGTGAATGGCATGATAAATACTTCTGACCTATACAGGGAAATCAAATAAGCACAAGGAACCAACTAAAAAGGAGTTAATTAATTCTATTAGACTAACAAGGAAATGGAGTATGTTGATATGTGAGTTCACACACACACAGAAGGTAATTTAACTGTCAATTTTTTCTGGTTTTTAATCGGGTGCTTTGGTCAGGAGATGGTGCTGTAAATATGTCCAGTTGTCTTTTACACTTCTCTAAGCATCCCCAGTGTGATGTGGTGTTGAACTCTGAAAGCACATTGCCCTGAAGATCTGTTCTGCTGTGAGATCTGCCCTGTGTAGCTCTGCAAAGGGGAATGAATTACATGGCTGAGGAGCTGTCAAGCAGTTTCTGTACCTCAGATGTGGTCTCCTGGCAATTTGCTCTCACCTCGTCTTCCCCAGAAATGAGGATTTGTCCTATCCTTTGCCCTTAAATGCCCCCACTCCCCTTCAAAGGGTGTGTTAGTTGGGTGTGTTATACCCAGACAACTGGTATCAAGCCTCAAGCAGTAAGTTCTTGTACCACCTGAAACAGAGCAATAGTGCAGCTCTTTCCAATAATGTGAATTCCTACCGACCTTAGCAGTAAAATGTTGTGTCTTCCATGCTTGAGGTGACTTGGATGTGTACCCAGTAGGGAAAGCTGTCTGTAGACATGTCTTCACAAAGCTTTTTGTCTCAAACCTGAGACCCAAATACAGAATCTAATAGGATCTGGTGAGTCCACTAGTGAGTCCTGCAGGATTGCTAGAGACATAACAAACCACTGATGGGCTGCTCTTAGTTGTCTCTAATTTGTATAGTATGTACTTGCTAGATGTTTTCTTGTACCTGCTTAACAGTAAAAAAATATTATTCAATTTAAATATCTGGAGAGAAAAATAAGCTCCAAAAGGAACTGCAGCTAAATGGCAGTGCATATGTGACAGTAGATAAAATACATATGCTAATAGACCACAGCCAGGCCGTGTAACATTCCTGCTTTGCAATGCCAAGAAGTAGATAATGGCTTTGAGGTAAAGCTTCTCTCTGTGCTTTCAGGTTGCTGATTCCAGGCATGGCCAGGCCCTGCCTCTGTCTCACCCCACAGTGTGAACTGCACTGCCTAAACTGGCCCAGTGTCAGCTCTGGCAGCTCCTGAGTGGGAAACCTGCCCGGGCTCAGCAGCTCAGGGTGAGGGCATCTTCTGGGGGGCATGACTGCTCTGAATGTGACGTCTTGCTGCTTCTTGTGCTGGGGCAGTGAGCTGGGAGTGGACTGTCCTCTGAGAGCTGTGCTGGAGCTCACAAATTGGGAGCAGTGCTCAAAACGTTGCTGTCTGGGCTTGTGCCTTCTGCATTTTGCTTAACAGTTCTGGTGGTGCCTCTTTGCAAATAAAACGTTAATGACTAGAGTGGAAAACACTTTAAATTCTTTTTGATAACTTCAAAAATGTTTCAGTAGCAGCTGAGTTGTCAGAAAATATTTACATAAGTGCATCTGTGAACCTCGCTACAATATCTTAAGATCTGCAGCAGCTTTGTCACTTCCTTACAAATAGCTGTGAGCGATCTATTATGTAAAAAGGTTCAGTTTAATTTACAGGAAGCCTTACATTTTTCTCCAAGTACTATATTTAGTTTATCTTTCTTTTTTTTTAAACCACTGTGGCTTTTTTTAATGCTTCCCTACAGAAGTCTGAATGATTTGTGGGGAAATGTAATACCTTTTTATTAGGCTGGCTGACTGGGGAGGAGAGAAGTGAGCAGTCCTTGTGCAGGGAAGCTGCTCTCAGAGCATCCCTTGGCAGCCCTGGCCCAACACCGAGGTGATGCTGGCAGCTGGTTATCTCCAGGTGAAAACTTCCCCTCTTGGTGGCTCCGAGGTGATCCCGACCCCAGCAATCCCAGAGGGTGAATGTTTCACCTCGCTGCAGAGCTCATGGAAGCCTTTGGGACTGCTGCTGCTTCATACCTGGAATGGGCAATTCTGGCTGCTCTGCTGCAAAGTCACCAAGCTGGCAAATTCCTGCTAACTCCAGTGCAGTTTTTGGCAGTTTATTTGATCCAAAAATACTTAGGTCTTTGCGTGGTGGCTTTTGAAAAAAGTGGTAAGCAGTATCTTTGTTTCAAGGCCTGATGTTCGTGCTGGCTTAATGCATTTTCCAAAACTGCTGCAATTAGTTGAAATCTGTGTGTTTTGATTCCAGAACAAGTGGATGATGTTGATGTAAATTAGCTATTTACATTAGCTAAACTGACTTTTAATCTCTCTCTTGCTCTTTTAACTTGAAAGATAAAGCTGTCCCTTGGTTGAACCGGTCTGAAACAACTAAATTGTCTTAAACTTATACCTTACATTGTTCTGAATGTAAGTTTTATATGGACGCAAACAACTCGCTATCTTTAATTGTGTTATGTAAATTTGACCTCCCCGAGTTGCAAAGCTTCCCTCAACAACTCGAGGCTTGTTGGCATATGTCCCTAATCAGCCGAAAACAATCAGGGACACTTCCTGAGGTTGCTTTGTTCTTCTCCACTGTCATGTGTATTGTGTGTGGTCACGTTCTCTAAGTGTGTGAAGATTCACTCACACTGTGGGAATTTCTCCACTATCTGCATTGCTGATGTAACCAGCTATTCAGACATATTTCTCCCTTAAGTGTAAAGCTAGACACAATGATAATAATGGGACCAATTATTTTTTCCTAACATAGTGTCCCAGATCTGACTTTTCCTGGGAGAATACAATGTTTCTCTCTTATTTTATTTTTTTTCCTCCTAAACACTGGATGATATATTACCAAGGAGAAGATTGAGAGAGATGAGTGATCTTTCTCTCAAACTCGATAATGAAAGAATTACGTGTTGCTATCCAGATAATAACTGAAGCATTGCAGAAGTGAAGGCAGATTTTGAGCTGGTGCAGCATTCCCTGGAGAAAGGAAACATATTGGCAGAAATTTCTGTTAATTTCCATGTGTACTTTTATTCAGGGGAGGATAAAGATATGGGGTTGCTGATACTGGATAGAAATTTGCACGAGAAGGGTGATTTTCCTAGTACTGCTCCCTAGAATTACTTGAAATTTCTCTAGTTTGCTAGTCCTTGAAGCCATTCAACAAGAAAATGTTCTATTTTTTGAGGAGAAAACAATCTCTGTGGTTTTGGTTTGGTTGTTTGGATTGTTAAATTATTTTTTATTTATTTTTATTTTTAAAAACGTCCTCTCTCCAAAAAAAAAAAACTCTGCAAACTTAATTTTCTCAAGGTAGTGTTTGAAAAGATTTGGTTTAGGGTTTCTTGCTGAAAAGCCAGAGACCTGTCAGAATAGACCAAGTTGAAATGTTGGACATTAAAAGGGAAATTTTCCTGTACAGATCCAGTAATCCAACAGAGTTTTACTACTCCCAGTTTGCCAAATACAGCATCTGGCAACACTAGGTAGCCCTATCTACTTTTTTCTTCCTAAAAAATGAGGAAATAAATGCACTTTCAAGACAAAGAAAAGAATAGGAATAAATTCAGAGCTCAGTGATTTAAAACTTGGATTAGGAGAATGGCTTGGTGCCACCAGTGAGAAGACCAATCCGTTTCCATGAACTTTCAAAATGTGCAGTGTAATCTCAGTTTCTGGTGTCAATTTATTTGGCTCTTATTCTACTAAGTCCCAAGAGCTGCAGTGGGAGGCACTTCCCAGTCTCTGTTCCAGAGGGATGAATAAAAATCAGTTCTCTAAAGAGCTGAATTTAGTGTTTTCTCAAACATGGTCAGAGTTTTGCTCTGGTCTCTGTGGTGACCTCTGGGTTAATGCAGTAGCAGTCTGCTCTGCTGGGAGAACCCTGCTCCCTCCTCCAGTACTTCTGACCTTTTTGATAAATTCTCTTCAAACATGGCCAAACCCCAATCTCTCATCACATACTGAGAACAAATCAAATTTGATTGCTGTCTCCTGAAGGTATGCAAAGCCCACTGGATGGGAATAGAATTCGCGCTGAGAGTATTTTCTTTAAAATAACTGGAAGAACTTTCTGCAATTCAGACAACCCTTGGATTATGAGAAAGGACATTTTCCAGCTGAGAAGAGCCATCCAGTTTGGCAAGAAGGTTGCTCTTCCCCCATCCCAAAGTGCTGGAACTTCATGATGAGTTTTCATTTTCCTTGCCCTGCACAAACTTCACGGTTCCCCAGGGTGCAGCTTCCTGTCTAGCCTTGTTGCCTTATAAATGTCTTCTTCTAGCTCAGCTCTTCTGCTAGACCCAGGGTTAACTCTTCTAAAGGTCACAGTCCCACAGTGTGCATCTCCTCAGCTTCTCTGCATTAGTGAGTTTGCTCTCATGTTATTTTTAAGTTTAGAAATACTAATATCATTCTGTGCACTTCCAAAAAACTTACATCCCTCCTCACTCTGTTTTATGTCTTAGAGTACTCTTGCCTCTAATTTCCCAAGAGAAGAAAACATTTTCAGGATTCTTGAAATATTGATTTAGGTTCAGATATTAAATGGGCAAATGTTACTAAGTCTGTGGTTTCACCACTTATTTCATACTGTGAAATGAAGCAGGAATTTGCAGCTACTGACTGGGATAGTCCCTAGGTTTGCTTTTTTTGGGTACCCAACTCCCAGTTTGTACTCCTTTGATTTTTCAGAAAGTTTTGAACAACTCAGTTCTTAATGTCACGCTCCTGGCCAGTGTAATAATTGCTCCTCTTCTGTTCCTGGTGGTTGTAAGATTTTTTTTTCAAAGTTGTGCCCACCTGTGAAGTACAATACTGCTACTGTGTGTACTTCCAGGGAATGGTAATTTTTGTGTGTTTTTTTTGAATGCCTTTTCAAAGGTAGGTGTCAGTACTCTTTGCATTTGAATATGTAAGTAATCTGCTTTTAGAAGGGTTTTCTTTTGTGGCTGTGTTGTATCTTTTGGACATATAGTTAAATGTGAGTCGTACAGGAATCTAAAATGAATGGGGGATGAACAATAGATCAAATATTTTGCTTTGTTATTAAATAAGTAGAAATAATCATGGGTGCCAATTTGAAACTTAGATGCTGCTTAACTAAAATTGATTTTGAGCAGTGTGTGGATTAAATTATGGGATGGAGACTTGGATCTGGGTTCAGTTCTCAGATCTGCCATTTCATTCAGTAACTTGTTCGAGTCACTGAATCTTCTGGTGTCCCACTTCCCCTTCATAAAAAGGGGACAACAATACTGCTTTTATCTTGGGTTATGAGGCCTCTGGGACAGGAACTGCCTGTTAGTTTGAGCATGTGTAGTGTTTAGCACAATGGGGTCCTCCTCTTAGAGATAATAACAACAACATGTGTGACATTCACAGAACATGATTTATCTTTCATCTTCTAATGCACTGGAGTTCCCAGATTGCCATAGTGTTTTCTTTTTTAGATGTGAGAGATCTTTTTTTTTGTCTTGTGAGAATGCAGATTGCTGTTTGTCTTTCTATCCTCTTGCCATTTGAGAGAAGGGAGGTGTGTGGGATAAATACGGTGGTGTAGTGCTCAATTTTCTGAAATGTTTTTTTGAGGAGGTTGTCAGGTTGACTTCCCAGTTTCAAATAAAATTCACCCCAGCAAGGGAAAGTTCTTATGATATACATGGAGAAATACTTGTATTCATGCCTTGTGATGCACCACAAGCTGAAGAGCAAGTCAAACTATCATGAGCATTGCTGTACTCCAAGGTAAACTACTCAGGTTATCTATATTTAAAGTGTTAGGGACAGCCTCAGAAAATAAAAGGCTTTACAGTGGTGGTGGGGGGAAAGAAATTATTGCTAAAAACCATGTGAGTAGTATCTACAGAGTAATGTGGCTGTGCAGAGATGCAATGGGGAAATGCTTATTTGTTATAAATGGCACTGTCAGGAGAAAAAACATAGCTTTAAAAAGGTGTTTAATGGTAAAAAGCTGTTTTGGCTGTCTGTTTTGCTCACAAGCAGTGGGAAGCTTCTTATGGCATAGCTGACTTCAAAAAAAGTACTTGGGATCCTAAGTATCTCAAAGCAGGAAGCACAACTGAGCTAGAGGGATCACGTCATTAAAGACTGGGAAATTCAGCTGCTCTGTAGATGAGCAACCTCTTTTCACATCCAAATCATGGACCAGCAGGTCTTAAGGGTATAGATGGGCAAAGTTGCCTTTCAGGAGATCTATTCCATCTGCTCTACAGACTTGTGCTTTGAAACTAAACCCAGCAGACTATGGAAGCATCAGTGATTTTGTTCTGCATCTCTACAGGACAATGTAAAATCACTGGCTTCCCCTTCAAGCTGAAAAGTTCTGAACAAAAGCAAGTGAAGTTTTGTAAATTGCACATTTTGAAGTATTTTAGCAATTTATTTCAGTTAGTATTAACACAGGATACTTCTGCTCTTTTGAATCAGAGGTTTATCTAGAGTCATAGGATGGCTTCAAACAAGGAGAATGCCAGTTGGGAGAGATTCTTCTTAAAATCTTGCATAGAAAATCAAGTGGGAAATGTTTAATTGCTGATACAGTGCACAAATAAGCAAACTTACTTTCTGTAACTTCTCTGACTGTTCTCAGAAATTTCTTTGCATAACCTGGCTACTCACAAACAAAGGTGCTGGACTCCACACTCCCAGAGCAGTGTGTACAAACGGAGATGCTCTGCGTGCATCCTCTGGCAGCTGGGTGATTTCAGCCCAGGATGAACCCTGTGTGCCACTGTTGGGGTGCAACTGCCCTAAGAATTGTGCCTTTATGCAATATTGCTGGAAGAGGCTGTGCAGGCACAGCAGTGATAAAGCACCATGGCAGAGCAGTGTTTTCCTGAAGGCAGACAGACTCCATCCCAGCCCCAGACCGCAGTCAGCAGCGCTAAGACACGGTGTTGGGATGAGTAGAGTCGTTCCAGCCAAGATGCAAGATTTAGCAGATGTTTAGCAAAAGGTTCCATTCTTCTTGCCACAGACACATGTGGAGCTGTCAAGAGTCTAGTAAGGATTTTTACAAGTTTTATAAGTCATAGTTTATTGAGCTTGGAAAAGAATTTAATATGGCATCGTGATCTTGGAAGCTGTTTTTCTCTGAAATAATAGATTTAATTTGTTTTTTTAAAAGTACACTCTGCTTTTGTGATAACTAGTAAAAGAGAAGCTAAGTAGGTTTTTTGGGTTTTTAAAAATATTGCTTCTCTTCTTTGGAGTGTCCTTCTGTAATATTCTCTTCAGTTTTCCTCTGATAAACAACAAGAAAACTGAATCAGCACTTTGAGCAGCATGGATTAACCTTGCTCTGGAGAAAGTTCTTTACCAAGCCTCATAATGACTGTGGCATGGTACAAATAAAGGGAACACCATTTATCAACCATTGTTGGCCATGGAAAGTGATATATTTAGATGAGCAGTTTACGTAAGCAAAGGACTTCTTGGGACACAAAGCAGTGCTGCACATCACAGGAGGCATTTGTAGGGAGGGATTGGTTTGGGCAGGGAGATGCAGCCATGGAAGTCAGTGTTATTTCTATCTACTGAGCACTGAGGCTATTAATAAAAATGAAAAATTAAGTGTGATAATTTTATAACAGTTTGTGGGGCTCAGGCTGTAACTTCCACTACTATTTAAAGTGTCCTATTGTTGATTTGGTTAAGCCCTAGGAAGTTTACTCTGGACTTGGTTGCTGAGTAGAGAGTGCTCTCCATCAACCTTACTGGTCACACTGATTTGGGTGTGAAATAAAAGCAAGGGACTGGAGAGATGTGGTAAGGAATACAACAAAAGGTCTAGCATGGATATGCAAGGCTAACAAGCACTTCTGCTTCACAAAGACTTGGCTGCCTTCTCAGCATTCCTCCAAAGCATTGAGAAGTAGTGCAGTCACTGCTTTGGAGGCTGAGACACCACTGAAGGGGGTTTCATTCCCACCAGGAAAACTGAATATCAGCTCCTGATGGCCACTCCTTGCTTCAAGAGCGACACCACCATCTTCCTTCTCTTGGAGCTCCTGCTGAGTTACAAGCAGGAATGAACCTTGTACAGCACATGGAAATGCATTTTCCTCATGGGCATAGCTGTGAAGAGCAGTTTGATCAGTACCCTACAGTTGTGACAGGGCTGAGGAAGTGGAGGAAAAGGAGGGGTTAAGATACCTGCTGGTGCAGTCTCAGTGTGACATGGCTGCCACACTTGTGTGGAAAAGCATTCACGCTTTTGTTCTCCTTTGCATATGTCAGTTCTCAAGGCACCAACACCATGGAAGAACGATGATGTTGATTGACACAGCCCTAACAGAAGCTGCTGCAAAACCAGCTGGCTGCTGTGCTTTATCTGTTAGTGGGCACAAAACTGTGAAAGGTCCAAAGTAAAAACTGCTGTCTGAAAATTTGGATCTGATCCAAACTTGAATTTGAGAAACAGGATTCCCAGAAAGTGATTCTCGCTTGTTCCCAATGAGGGTTTGCCTGGTGGTGTAGCCTGGAGCAAGAGCAGCTCTGGGGAGAGTTTGGGACAGGTGTGCTGCTCAGGAGCACGATGAGTAACATCCCAGTAATGTTTCCTGAGGAGCTGGGGGAGCAATAACTGATGAGAAATGCTGAGAATCAGTCATGGCAGGTCAGTGTCTGAATCCTCCTCGACTTAGGGTTTGGCTTTGTTACATTTCTGTTCTTTCCCCTGACGAGGTATGACGAATGCAGGGATTCCCAAGAGATGTACTGTCCATCCTGAATATGTGAGTAGCTCTCATTATTGTTAATGGGAGTTGCATGTGCTCAAAAAGCAAAGACTCCCTTGTGATGCCTGGAGATGGAAGACTAATATCTAAATGATGTGTAATTATTTGAGCAAATGGTGTAACATGTGATGTCTTTGTTAGGTCATTGTTGTTCAGAGAATTGTCCCAATAACATCTTTCTCTAGAAAAATGGCCACACACAAAAAGTAACAGACTGTATTAATTTCTGCTTTGTTTTACTTAAAATCTGCATGCTCCTTTCTTGTTTTCTAAACAAAAAATATTGTTCCTTTAGTTCACTCTCCCCAAAAAAGCATATTTTCAAATTGGTGTTTGTCAGAGAAGAGTGAAGTGTCTGTGTCCTGAACTGCTGCTCTTCAGGGAGTGATTAAGGAAACTGGGAGCTGTGGTGCATATCTGAGCATAGGCACTGAAGGACAAGATTAACCCTTCTTGGGACCTGAGCACAACAACAACAACCTTGTGAGTTGCATCATGTGAAGGTACCAAGAGAGACATGGAGAGCTCTCCCGGGAAGGGGCAATTTGGGGTTTGAATACTTATGTGGCTCTTCTCACTTGAGAGAAGGTTTGCTCGGCAGTGTAAGACCAGACTGGTGAAAACTGAATGCCTATGCAGTCTTCCTCATGCACCCACGTTAAACTGCAGTGTTAAAATGTCACAGGTGAGATATCCCAAAGGAGAAATTAAGCTTTTTAAAGAATAAAATTTTCCCTCTCTCTATGGCACTGAAGCTGATTTGTGGTGATCTTTAACTTTGCTTGAGCTCTGACTGTGCTCAGGTGCTGTTGGGCGCGTTGGTTGAAACACAAGGCCAGTGTGTCCAGGAGGTACAACACACTTTGCAAAGAAGAAACCTCTTGGTTGCAGTGCAGCTGTCGAGGACAGGACAGCAAGCGAACAGAGAGTGGAAGGGCTGCTGACCCTCATCCTCGAGGATAGAAGCAAAAATGTGATTAAGGATTGTAGGGTGGAAGCTTGTTTGGCAGTGGGGTTCGTGGCACCTGCACATCCAATTCTGATTCATTTCAGAGATGGGATGCTGAGTAAACCTAATATGGGGGATGGCAAATCCGATACCCTGTGCCAAAGCCGGCAAGACAAATGAAGCTGTCATGCTTTGCCTTTCCTTCCTTCTCCTCCACGAGGTAGAGAGGTCCTTAGGGGAGAGCCTTTCCTCCCCGCAGTGGTTTGGGCTGGTGCTGTGACTTACAGCTGATGCCCCTTGGCCAGTCATGCATTGCTGATCACCATTCAGGTGAGGGACAAAGGAGGGAGCTTAGCAGTCAAGAGGATACTGATGAGAGGGGAAATTGCTTATTTCAAAGGCTTTTTAAGCGCACTTCTTTCTTGACAACAGAGTTTATCGCTCTCCTTTTATCCCCCTGTATAGAGTCAGACACTGTCCATTATGAAGAGCTCTTAAGAAACCCTCCTCTCCTCTGTTAATCTCTCTCCTGGCTTGTGCGTGCCAACCAGAGGGGTCCGGGGCATCTGTGTGGCAGAGCCGTGAGTGGTGGCCGGCACTTGTCCCTGCAAATGACGCCAACGGTGTGGGTTTGAAACTTTTTATTAAAATGGAGATGAGGGTGAAGGAAGGAGAAGAAATTCCAAAGAAAGCTTACCACTGTATTTTGAAATACGTTGACTGCCTATAATATTGGCTTTCTCCTGTTGCATAGTCCAGCCTGGACTCTTCAGTTTTACAGCTGCACGGTTAGCTGGAAAATCACAGAATTTCTTGGAAAGTAGCTCAATTGTTCTCTCCCTGCACTCCTGGCTGCCTGTTGGTGAAGTTTACTGCTGGCAGCTAATATTGCTTGCATGCCATTTGTCTGATACGAATGGCACAGCTTGGACTTAAGGTGATACAGCTGCTTTCAGACTTCTCCCTTCCAAAGGTTGCTCACAGACATTCACTACTACTTACAGTTTTAATTTGTATTTGTCACTCCTTAAGGGCCATCATCACCCCGATGGGAGGCCTTACCCCCAGTCCTTTTACCCCAAAGAACTTGCAGTTTTATAGGCAGGTGGGCAAGGTGTAGGATGGGGATGAAGTTGCTTTTGTTTTACAGGTGGGAATTTGAGGCACTGGGAAAAGAAATCTTTAAGGAACTGGGAAGGAGCACTGGGGCCAGTCCTTTAGAAATATGGCTTTGTGGAAGACTTGCAGCTGAACATAATCAATAGTGTAATCTTCTGGCTTCTTCCTTGCAGGGATGAAGGGGCTTTTTTCCAATTTTCAGATGCTGTTGTTTGCTTTGTGACCACTCTGTCTTGCTATGTACCTGTGCCAATTTGTAGCCTTTTATAGTCACCCATCAGTTACCTATAAAACTTTTGGCTGTCTTCGAATCAGATCCCAAAAGGTTTAAGTTAGGTTAACTGTAAATTCTTGGATTTGGATACTTTTGTATTCACTCTCACCAGTGCCAGCACCAGTTATTCTGAAAAGACATGACTCAACAGAGTCACAGTGCTTAATTTTGAAGTCTGAAATGTTTCATTATGCTTTTCTAAGTCAACATAAATGTTTTTTTTTTCCGATCAGCTCAGCTACTCAGTGCAGCTTCTTGTGGTGTGTTGTTCCACAGGCACATGAGCTGGGAGACAACTGTCCTTGTTCTTTGTGTGGTGGGGCCCTGGACAGGCTGTCTCACATGAAGCATCACAGATTAACCAAAATCTGGCCCTGGGCAAGAACAGGGCCTGGATTTGCCTTATTTCTTGAATTAAAGTAGTGAGACTGGCAGGAGAGATGCACTTGAATGCATGCACAGTGCCTGAGCAAAGTATCTATTTTCCAAGCACCTACTGATCTCCTGCAGAAATGGCATTTTTCATTGGAAAATATTCTCTGTACTTCTATGTAGTCAGTGTGGGCTTATGGGGGTTTGTTCCTGGTAGAGGTAAAGGTTCTTTCTGTTTTGAAAGGTGGGGGAATATCAACTGTCATAATTGAAATTCTGGTGTTGATGTGTTAAGCATAAAAATGTCTTAGGTCAATAAATGTGGGTTCAGAACTGTAACACTCTCAAACTGCTCCTTGCTGTGCACAGAAAGAATGTGAAATGGCATTTTTATCAGTCAGTGAAAGCTTAGTTTAATTGGCTCCAGTCAAGTTTCTGTATTGTTCTGCGTAATCTGAATTAAACATTGGTTTGACTACATATGTGGCTTTATCTTCCTTGAAGACATAGGGTGCTCAGTCAGACAGTAGCATCAGCTTTGAAGTTAAGTTATTCATAGCTCAAGGATTGATTCTGACATTAACACTGTTTCCCTACACTCCTTGAAAATGCATCCCACCACCCCATTCTTTCAGTTCCTGGTTTAGTATTAATTTTAAATATCTGCAATTTCATAGTGGAAAAAAAAACTTCTCTCCCGCTCTACATATAAAAGGTTGAAAAAACCAAACCTGGAGGTATTAACAGGGAATGTTGCTTTTCTAGGAGTATCTTCTTGGTCATGTTTATGAGTTACCAGCTATCATTTGCTTTCATGCAGAACTGTTTTGCCATCTCTCTGTGAAGAGGTTCTGTCACTTCACCCCAGGCTGGGGCAGAAATTCGTGCAGTAGAAATACTGAAGGTTTAACCATACAAATACTTAGCTTGGATCTGACAAACCCGTGTTTATTACTGACATACATGCCTAATAGCTTAGAGTCACCCACTTGAGTAGCCTTTGCTTTTAGCTGGCAGGTACAATTGGGTTAACATTTCCTTCTCTCTCTCTTTTCTCTTTTTTATTTTCTTTTTTTTTTTTTTTTCAGGGACATGTGGGGGAGGAAGCATGACTTTATTCTGAACTTTCTTCTTGTTTCTTTAAGGAACTTTTTGTGTGAGAAAGACTTGATGTCAGTGCACAAAAAAATGACTTAAGATTTGCATTCTTTTGCCACAGGAATAAATGAACAAAGTTTGCAACTGAAAAGGCATTTTTACACCTTTTGTTGTTTAGTAACATAGAAATCCCATTATGCTTCATGCATAGCCTTAAGGAATGTGCAAACAAGTATTAGATCAATGGCATGTCTCTGCAGCTTCTTTTATCATGAGTATTTAAAACTGAATATTCAAACATTCATTCATATTTCAAACATCTGTCTCAAATAGTGAATTTGTGTTGGAGTATGTTTTATTGCCAATAGATAGGTTAAATGTAAAGCTTTTAAATGTTTTATAAGTTGCAGATGCTTAGCTATGGTCTTGTAACTGTGTTTGCAGGGTTTTTTTTTTTTTTTGATGCAACAAAGCGGAAAATCAGCAATAAGCTCTAAAAGGTAGTCAGGGGGAAAAAAAGTGGGGAAAAAAAAGTATCCACCTGAAAGAAGGTACGTGAAAAGCTGGTGTGTCGTGCAGAGAACCCATCTCGGCTTCAGTCAGTAACAGGGATCTGCATGGTTTGTGGGTGGGGGAGGCTTTAGGAGAGGCTGGGTGGCCCAGCAGGGCAGGGATGTCCAGCCTGTGCTGTGTCCCCAGCGCTGCTGTGCCTCCCTTGGCAGCAGTGCCTCGTCATTCCCACTGCAGCATATTCCTTTCTTTTGGCTCTGGGCTTAAAAAGTCCTCGGAGAGGACACAGAAAGCAGATGTGCTTCACCCATGCTTGTGCAGAACACACTAATAAATGCCCTGTTAGGGGAAGGCAGGGCAAGAGGTTGCTTCCCTGTCCAAATGAGTCAAATTCAAGCTTTTTTGAGTTCTACCTGTTTCACCTGGACTGGTCCCATCAGCTGTGGGAGCCCCTGGTGCAGACATCCTGCAGTGCCTGAAGGTTTCTGTGGTGTCCCCAGTGCTTGAGCAGATGTGCCACTGTGTGCATCTGTGCTGAGGGTTCTCGCAGAGGAAAACGTCCCCATGTTGAAGAGATGTTCAACATTATAATTAAAATTACATTGCTTTTTGTGGTGAA
This sequence comes from Climacteris rufus, assembly GCA_013398175.1. Lineage (NCBI taxonomy): Eukaryota > Metazoa > Chordata > Aves > Passeriformes > Climacteridae > Climacteris > Climacteris rufus. The sequence continues at coordinate 411,870 of VZRZ01001712.1, read as the reverse complement.
AATATTTTTCAATGACAGGAAAGCTTTTATTTATCATTAAAGCATTCCTGGTTTTGGTGAGATTTTTGCTGTCTCTCTGGTGTATAGGCTGTAGACCGTAACAGGGAAATGCAGCAAGACTCCAGTCCGTTAAAGGCTTTTTCATATGTTCATGTTGTGAATTCTGACTTTCAGCCATTAAAAAACTTTTGTAGAACTATGACTTTAAAAACAAATTAGTATTTGAACAAACCAAATAAAATGCAAAGAGAATGCACTCGTTTAGAAAAAAGGCACCTCTCCTTTTTGTTGAGCACAGTATATCTGAAATTATTATACCGAATACGTCATAACTCATTTTGCAAAAATAACAAATTAAAATTGTCTTAATAAGGCCTTTCTTCTGGCAGTAATCTCTTGGGAGCTAGATTTCTTTTTTTGTTTTCTTTTTCTCTTTTTTCTTTTTCCTTTTTTCTCTCTTTTTCTGTCGGGACACTAATAACTACTTTTGCATCACTTTATGTTGTCCTCATCTTGCTAGCAGTTAAACTTTAGGAGTTGAATTCCATTTTTTGTGGGTGCAAGTACTTCAGGATCTGAGCATCTGGCCTTTACTTTACCAAAGGATGCTGGCAAAAACTGTCTTGTTTGTGGATTGCCTGCATGTGTATTTCCACTTTCAAAACACAAGGCAGTGTGGAGTGGTCCAGCAAAGTTCTTAAATTTAACCTGTTCCTAATCAGTTTAAAATAGGCTGGAATAAGACTTTAAACAAAACTGTTGTTTGTTTAGCATTTGGCTTTTTATAGGCTGAACAGATTTAAGAAGGAACATTGTGTTAAGCCAGTAAAATTGTGTGTATAAACAAGATCTCTACACAAGGCACTACGTCAGTTTTTAGGTGATCATGCTTTTTCTCGCAGATCCAATCTCTGATCCATGTATTTGCATCTCCATATTTCAACTTTGTGGTCATCAAGACTTCAGCGCCCTGACAGATTTGATGTGTTTCCTGTAATTGAATTAGAACAAATGGAAAAACAGGTAAATGCCTCCCTGTGTGAACTGTTTGTTCACTGAGATCTTCTAGGAACATGATGTGTTCTGTTGATGGAGGAACCTCTGTTTCCATTTCAGTCCCTGCAGTAGAGTGGTCTCATTGCACTTTCTGGCTCTTTGAGCTTGACATTTTTTTCTTGGGTTGCTTCCAGTTTTCCTCTGTGATGGTCCTGTCCTGTGCTTTCTCCCATGCTCCATGTATCAGTACCAAGCCCTGCACTTGCTGCTCCCATCCCTGTTCTCAGTGCCCCATCCCTGGCAGTGTTCAAGGCCAGGCTGGATGGGGCTCTGAGCAACCTGGTCTAGTAGAGGCTGTCCCTGCCCATGGCAGGGGGGGGTGGAATGAGAACATCTTCAAGATCCCTTCCAACTCAACCCATTCTATGGCCTTTGGGGATTTCACCATGTCATGGTGGCTCTTCCAGCCACTGCCTGTGTTTCTCTCAGGAGGGCCATGCCTCAGTCCTGCTCAGGTGCTGTCCTGGCCCCAGCAGCAGGTCCTCACCTGCAGCTGGCAGCTTCCAGCTTTTCCAACTCAGCACTGCTCCCTGATTTCTCTCACAGATGTAGTTTTCACTACCTCTATTTTCTTCAGCCTGTTCATGCTGTTTTGGTACCAGAAGCAGGACAGTCTTGGGAGTGCTGACATCCCAGACCTTGGCTCTTCTGGCTGCTGCTTTGGGGAGCAGGGGAAGAGAACATCCAGCTCAGCCTCTGTTGAGCCAGGCTGAAATCTGCTCTGTGCACGTGGTGTTTTAAGGGAACTGTGCTGACTCTTCCCCAAAGATTTACAACCTGGCCAAATATGATTCTTTTTTTCCCTACCTTTTTATTTCTTTTAAATTAGTAAAAGGCACAGCAAAATTCCTGTCACCAGCACAAACACTCTGCTGAAGTATAAAGGACTATTCTATTGAGAAGCGCTCTGTGCCTTGAGGCAGTCAGCAAGAATTTGTTATAATGCCTATGGAATGATGTATATTCCTCAAGTTGTTTTCTTAAAAGTACATAAATATCTCTTGCAGAAACTATCAAAAGATAATGCAAAAATAGTGTCCAAAAGGTACCTGGCGTGAAACATTGTCCAAAGTTTTGCAAAGCTGTAAGTAACTGAAAGCAGAGCTTGTAAAAGCTGTCATTGCTAGTTTTGTCTTTAATAACAGTTAATGCAAACAGAAACTGCTGCAATGTTTTTGGAAAGATACTCGACCTTCTGCTTCAGGTTTTAAGGGATTAGGAAAACACCCATGGTGGGAGGCAGATTATCTCACATCTGTCTACTTCAAGGCTTCTCGTGTCTTTCTCTGAAACATCTGGCACAGGCTGTTGTCAGAAGAACATAAACTAATTTATATGTGCATGTGTTTTTTACAGCTCATTAGCATGAGCTTGTGGGGTTTTTTTCAGTGAATTTTTGGTGAATTGGTAATTTTTTTAGGTGAATAAAAGTAATGGCTTGTTGCAGCCCAGAACACTTGAAGTACGTTCTTAGCTTTAAAAACATTGATCCAAATAACTGTTTTGATTTTTCATTTGGCAGTTATTTGCCATGTGAAACAGTAATATTTTTTTTAAGATGACCTAAACCAAAGAAAATTTGTCACAACAAGGAATTGCAAGCTATTTTGTTTTGAAAGAAATACGTTTCTTTTTTTACTGAGACAAAAGGGCTTACTTTGGCTTTTGAATAGATTTTAAGCATGAAAATTGTACTAGAAGGAAACTAAGAAATATAACATTCTGATGTGTGACTAAGGTCCTGAACTTTTTGTTGCTGGGAAACCTAATAGTGGGCTAAAATTGGTTGTGCCAACACTTTGAATTTCTGAAAACCTCTCAGGTCTAATTTTCAATGTTACCTGGCCTTAAGCAGCGATCATTAGAGATGCACCTCTGCTTGATGGCCACCAACGCTTTGTTATGCTGAGGTGGAACCCATTGTCTGCTAAATAAAGGGTCTGATCACGAGACACAAGAGGCAGCTTCAAGAGGCAGCTCTGCAGCTCAGGGTCCAGTTGTGTGGTTCAGGGCTAGAAAACACCTGGAATTAAAAATGTCATTAATAGGCAGAGTTCAGTGGAGCCCGTGATGGAGCTGCCCCATGGACATTCAGGGCCTGCTGATCCTGAGCCCAGGGAAACCAAATAGCAGCTCGGCAGAAGCAGAGGAAAACAACTGAGTGTCTCAGGTGAAGGAAGGATTTTTACCTGGAGAATTTTATTGCAAAAAAAAGCACAATGAAGGGTGGTTTTGCAAGCCCCGCCCTTGATGCAGACACCACCTTAGTGCTGGGGCCTGTTGGCCTTTGACACTGGTGCTCTTTTTCCCAAGCAGCATAAAAACCTCCAAAGCCTCAAACTTTTGAATATCTCTAAATATATCTACTCTTAAGCATCCCTGCCATGACTAAATGTACAAATCAAATGTGACAAATAGCGGAGTTAATTAGTCAGCTACTTTTCCACTCTTCTTTTGTGGGGAGAAGTGATAAAGATAAATATGAAAGTACAATCTAAGGTCCATGAATTTAAGAGTAAAAGGTAATTTTTAAAAATAATGATCTCCTCATGGTGGTTTCCTTTCTTCAAGTTTTAGTCCTCTGTCTGAAAGGCCGAACTCTTTGGGTAATATAAAGGGATGAGTTGAATTTGAAAGTGATTGAGGGAAGGGATGGAACATCTAAAGGCTAGATTGTCATTAGTTTTATTTTAGTTAAAATAATTGTACATGTTTAGTTTAAAATGTAGGGGAAAACGTACTTTGAAATATAATTACATTTAGCAGTCTTGTAGCTTTGTACTTTGCGCTATAAGTTGCGTTCCCAGCTGGTTTTCATCTCCTGTAATTTAAATAAGTAAACCTTTTGTTCTTAAACTCACTTAGTTCCTTCTAATTCTGTTGATGGACATCCATTTTTACTGCTTTATTTTATGTTAATATTTAACAATGGCATGCAGTTACCCCCCTGCCGGCCGCTCCACCTCCTTTGTTTCTGCAAGGCCTCTTTTTGCCTAGGTCTTTAGTTTTATAGAAGAATCCAAACTTCCTGTCCCTGCATCTAGCAGGAGCAAGGTTTCTGCATAAACTGACACAAAATCCCTGGGGAAGGGCGCTAGCCCCCAAGCAGGGAAGGTGGTGCTGGGCTGTCAGCCTCTTTTGTTCCTTGCTCAGATGGAAGTATGGAGTGGATGATGCTTTGTGGGCCAGAGCAAAGCTGTGCCAAGGGAATGCAAATCCACTAGGTGTGCCCAGGTAATTTAAAATGCTCACGCTGGCAGCTTTTCTGCATGAGTAAAGCTGTTTAATTAATGCGTTTTCTCCACTTTCTTTTCTTGACAAGTTGATTCGAATTGAAACGGTCTGTAATAAGCTTGTCACGGGTCTTGGGGAGAAATAAACCCTCTCCTGCAGGTGGAAAATAAAGAGTCCGTGCGTTTTGTGTTTCTCTGTGATCAGAATGGTTGGTGGCAGGTATGGCAGGCTGGTCAGGCTGCAGCACCCACTGATAGCCCAGCCCATGGCTTGGCTCCACAGCGGTGCCTGGAAAGTCAGGTGGAGAGCTCCAGGCAGGAGAGCTGGCACTGTTGGGGCTTTTCTGCTTCTCCTCGTTTTACACAAGGAACTGAGAGTAGAGTGAACGTAGTGGGCACTTTGTGTAGGCTCCTCCTGTCTCCCCCTCCTCCACCCCTCTTATTTTTAATTTGCTCAGCCTTGCGGTTTGACAGAAGTGAACGTGGAGGAGACCTGAGCCCAGGATCAACAAAGGCAGCACTGGGCATTTCAGCCACTGCCTTTGAAATAGGCCTTGACAATAATGGAGTTGGGAAGCCCCACTGTTCAGCCTTCTTTATAGTGTTAATAACTGTCCAGAAAGAAGAGAAGCAAGAAATTGCTCAGATTTCATCTCTCAGATTTCATCTTGCATCTAGAGTGCCGCAACAAATCAAACTGAAATGGGCCCCATCGTGGCTTCTGCACTGCCATGCTGAGCTGCCCTGGGCCCCTTCTCCCCCCGCCTGCTGAGGGTTAGAATGCTGAGCGAGTGCTCCATGCGGGCTGGTGGGGGCAAACACATGTGCTTCCCGACTGGGCAGGTGTCCTGCTAAGGATGGGCTCGGAAATGAATTTGTTTGTGGAGTTTGGAGCCGGAGGCCAAGGCAGCAGTGGGTGCCCAGTGACGCAGAGCCAGGCCAGAGGAGATGTCTGCTCTGCCTCTTCACCCACCCTGGCTGGCCACAGGTCACATCTCGCTTCCCTTGAATGTGCAGGGTCAGTTCTCCCTAAAGGATCAACATGAAAATGAGAGGTGGGCTTGAGGGAGGCAGAGTTCATGGCTGGCCTTCTCCTCTGGCCCAGGCTTTGGGGGAAGGTGGCCCTGCCAGTGCCAGCAATGTTTGGTCAGTGATTCTACCAAGAAAATATGGTTTATTGTTAACAAATGCAAACTCTTTGATGCCATTGACAGGTAATGCTATTTTTTATGCATTATAGCATTAATGGAATTTGGAGTTGTATGCCTTGTCCTCAGGGATGCCTTTGGAAGAGTGCTGGAAGTCTAGGAGGACAAACACATGTATCCTGTGTTGAGTTATGCTTTAATAAATGATAAGAGTTGCAAAAATATCTAACTTCAGGAAAAAACCACAAACAGTAAAATGTGTAAAGGAGTTCCTAGTTTTAAAGCAGAAAAGTGATAGCCAAAAGAAGTTGCATCTTTTCTCGTTCATTCATCTCAGATCTATGTAGTAGAAAAAGCTTTGGCACCTGCATTAATTTAAAAGCTGTTTGGATCAATAATCTCCTCCCTCTGCATACATTGAAGCAGCTGGAATGCATTCTCATGTTGCAATAGACAGTGCATGGTCTTCAGCAGTTTCCTTATTGTCTTTGGTAATTAGCAAATCAAATTTCTTTCTTTAATCCATTTGCATCCAGGGATATTTTGTGCTCAGAAGGCTGGGGAGTATGTGTGAGCAGATTGTCTTGCCAGTTGGAATTCCCCAGGGCACTGGGGGAAAATGCTGAAGAAGAGGGGCAAGAGTTTTGTTGATTGAGTATTGGGAGCTGCAGCATTACAACATCCTTTCCCAAGAAGTGCAGCAGGCAGAGAGAGAGAACACATGCTATTGTGTTCACATCTGGCATTAACATATAAAATTTGAGGCATATAAAGTTTCTTCCCGTACAACTAAATTAAAACCTGTGGCATAAGGTAAATTGACAAGTGCAAAACTTCTTGGGTGGGAAATTTAAATGGTTACAAATGTTTCCTGAAAGCTGCTTCTGAAGTGTGTTACTGAGAGGGCTGTCTCCAGGCTCGCTGCCTAGCAGTGCCAGAGAGAGCTGTCCTGTTGCCTTGATTGATTTCATTTTGGGGGGGAAATATTATCTTTTGGTCATGAAGACAGCCTTGCCACATGGGACAGTCCAGGCTGCAGAGCTGAGTTGTGCCATGTAAAATGAGCACAACCTGGCTCTCTTTGGAGGGCACTGAGCAGTCAGTTCACTGTGCTTGACTGGGTGAAGTGATAGCTATTGACCTGCAGGCACCTCATCTCTGTGTTGGGCAGTATGTTTCTCATATGAATTTGTGGCTCTTGGAATGTCTCAGCTGGGATGATGCACTAAAGCATCCTTTCTGGAGACCTTGTTCCTGACTTAATTTGATATACTTATTTCTATTTCTACTGAAACGTGACCTGGTCTAAATAACACAGGCTCCTTCTGCATGACACCAAGGCAGGTTCACTGCAAAGCTGCTGTGCTGTCTGTCCTCAGATCAGTTGGGACTGTGAGCTTGTATGTTTTTGGTAATCCAGACTGCCAAGGACTGTGGAAAAAATGTAGCTGACAACATCCCTTGGAGGCAATATGAACTGGAGTGCCCAACACTTCTGCAGCAGCAGCTCTCCCACAAGGTAACACCTTTCTTGCTCTGGATCCTGAGCCCTGGCCTGCACCAACCCTGATTGCTAATGCAGAAAAGGAAAAGTTATGCAGGATGTTGGGAACTACAGATAACCTGAAGTCAAGTAGAACTGCTGTGGTAGAGTAAGACTATCTTGGTCTCTCCAGCACTGATGCTCTACTGCTCTAGTTGGGAGAAGTTTGACCAGTCTGTGTGCAGTCTTAGGTTCCTGTTTAGACTAAAATTTGGTTGTAGCCCGTATGGTGTTCAAAGAGAAATGCAACTTCTCTCATGATGACCACACCTGTTTGCTCTTGATGCTGGCCTCCACTGGCCTTTGTCCATGCTGTGTCACAACACAAGTGTTACATCTCTATTAATATCTTTGCTGATTTTATTAGCAACCCTGCAGTTTATGGTACTTATGTTGCAAATAGTCCTACATGAAGGCACTTAGATATGTTATGGCTGCAGAGACCCAAGTGATCAATAGCTTTTAGATTACTGTGTCACTAAACAGCAGGCTGAGACACGGAAAGGCACTGTTACTTTAGGGATGAGAGATTTTTAGAAAATAAATCAATAGTGAATACAGGCTGATTGGTTTCCAGTTCAAATAATTCCAAGAAACATGGAGCCCAGGGGAAACCGTGCCATTCATACTTGGAAATAAACAACCCATGCTTGCTTTCATTTATGTATTTGGGTCAGTACTCTGGAAAATGGAGAGGGAGCTATTGGGTAGGGTATTAGTCTGGAAATGGGGAACCTGGGTTCTCCTTTGAGTGCTCCCAGAGACCTCTTCTCCCTGTGCTCCCCAGGTTCCCTTTGGTGCTAAGAGCCTTCACTCTGGCTCTGCACACAGCAAATCCCTGGGGCACAGGGACTGGCTGGGGTGATTGCCAGTTGGAGCCCTTCTGGGGCTAGCAGAAATGTAAATAACAACAAACATTCAGGGAGGTGATTTTGCTTTCAAAATGCTTTCCTTTCTAATGCTCAAGCGGCCATGGGCTAAGCGATGGTGAGTGGCTGTCAGGTGCAGCACAGTGCTGGGTGGTTTATAGACAGGTATGACATGAAGCTGCCAGGGAAGTGGATGCTGCTGCCTGTCCAGGAGGCTGCTGTGACATCTCCCATGTGCAGGTGTGTTCACGTGGCATGGGCTGGCTCTGCTGGTGTGCAAGAGTCCCTGGAGCAAAGCACTTCCTGCAGTACTGCTGCTCATCCCTGCTGCCTGGCCCTGCCCTGGCACACACCCCTGGAGAGGTGGGGGGACACTGACAGCAGGTGGTGGCTGGAGGAGCAGAGCTGTCCCCTGGGAATGGGGAAGGGATCTTTCTGAAAGTTTGCCAGCACTTCAGGGGTTTTGTAGCATTCACTGGCAGGGGACATTACCATATGAGCTTCAGGTGGCTTCAGTTACTTCCTGTTCTGGACCAAGACCTGCCTTCTACTCTGCACTGAATTGTCCCAAGAGCTCTTTTGTGGGTGTGCTTCAAGGACAATTTAGTGATGATGCTACCTCTGGGGCACAGTGGACAGTGACTGAAGGTCCCAGAAATTTTGCTAGAATGTTGGTTTTATACCTATGGGTTTATTGCAGCACTACTTTTATCTAGGGATGGGCTGCCAAGTCCTGGAAAGCTGCCACTGGAGATGTACAAGTTGTGAAGGATGTTTCCTAGAACTGTAGCATAGCTCAGCAGCCAAGGACTGTGTTCATCCAGTAGTGGCTGAGGAAGGCAGAAGACCAGTTGGAAAAACTTATTTGAAGGAAGAAGTGAGAGGTACTTGAATGTTGTTTTCTCATATGGCTTTGTTCCTCCTTGTCCAAACAAGAGAAGAAAGCTGGCTGCTGTAATCTGGCTCCTGTGCCTCTGCTTGAGAAAGGTGTTTCATGATGGTGACAGGGTTTGGGATAGTACTTTGTTCTAAGGTTGGGGTGCTTGGAGTTAAGACCTTTTCCTGACCTGGATATGTGTGTGACACATAACTACATCTCCTGGTCTGGCTGTGCTCTGTGTGCAAGGTGGAGAAAATAGTATTCCCCAGACTCAAAAGAATGAAGGATAATTATTTTGAGGCACTGAGATAAGGGAAGCTGTATAAGCATCTAAGACAAATAGATCTGCTCCCACTGAATTCAGTGGCAGAACTTTTAATGGGAGCAAGATCCGGGCCCCATCTGATAAAGAATTTCATCTGGATTGCATATGGGGGCAGGCATTAAAGGACCCATCTAAGGATCTCCCCTCTGGAGTACATCTATAAAAGACCCTCTGTAGTTGTGTTCAAAGCTCTCAGTAATGCCAGTCTCCTCAGGACCATTCACTTAGATCATTCAGAAACTCTTTCTTGTCTAAGCCCTGATGCTCTCCCCCAGTGGAAGAATGTGGTTGAAACTCCCATGCAGGGAAGACTTGAGATTTGTTTTTTATTTGAACCCAAAACATTAACAAATTGGACACACGTGCTTTAAGACTAGAGCCCGCTCTTATTTAAGCCAATGCAAAACTCTCCTTGATCCCAGCAGGATCAAGGTCTTGAATATTGCTTGCACCTTTTTAGAATATCTGCCTCTAAATGAAACAGACAGTGACAAACTCACTCTGGGTTTATTCTCCTTGACTGATTTGCAGCCAGAGAGGTTTGCAGACCCTCCCTCTTAGGACAGAGGAATTCACAGTCTAATTGCTGAATGAAAGACCAAGGGCAGGTATCACTGTGCCTTCTCTTGTGGCACACTCTTTAGCATGAGAAAGTCAATGCTGTGATTTAGCCCTTGTTTTTTAGCATTTAAACGTCTTTAATGCTCTTGTGAGACTGTTGCTCCAGCTAGCACAGTGCTTCTGTTCACTGTCTGTGAACTATCTTCCTCTTCACTCTAAAGTACTGACAGGTGAGCATTATATGTGTAGGAAGCTATTCAGCAGAAACATATGCCTTGAATATGTTTAAATTCCTTGTAAGTCACTTGATCAATGTGCACCATTTGTGTCCCCTCTGTATCTTTGCCCTAAATTCATATTCATCAACAGAGGTTGCTTGGTACTTAATGGGACACTCGGGCACTGAGTGAAGGGAAGGGACAATACACAAACAGGGTGAAGAATGAGGACAAATGTAGATGAACTTCCTCCAACAGGCACAAAATGCTCATTCCTGAATAAAAAATGTGAAAAGGTCAAGTGCCCCCAGAGGTTTCTATTGTGACAGGCACTTAACCCCTTCACTCCTGGTTATCTGCTTCAGCTGCTGGGCCACTCAGTGCACAAGTGCCATTAGCATCAGTGGAATGTGGGGCTGGGAGCTTCGGGAGACCCACCTCCCTTCCAGGCAGCGGGCACTGGGTGAGCAGGAAATAATCCTTGTGGACACTGACCTTGTCAGTAGCTGTGTCTAGAGATAATTATTTCCTAACATGTAACCTTTTCATGGTCAATTGCTCCAATATATTAGACAGAATTGTGATTTCCTTCTATCTTCAGACACACACAAGGTCTTGTCCTTCCTGCTTTGAGGGCGTAACTTAGCAAGTGCACAGACAACCCAGTGCTTGCTGACAAGCGTTGTTTCTGTTTCGCTTAAAACAAAAAGGGTTTTGCTGCTCTTTCTTGCCATTGAGCAGAAGAGATGTGGGGTATATGGCCACTCCCATGTATTTTTGGCAGACAGACATTTCCCTTTAAGAATCTAGCACTAATCAGGCAACTGTCAGTGCTTAGTAATCTTCTGCTCCACCAGATTTCTTGCTTGTTGACTGATTTTGGTTTACCTTTTCCTAGCTTGTGCTGCTTCAGTGTGTGCCCCTTGACACATCACCAAGGCATCTGAAGAGGCAAGCTCAGCAGAGTATGTCAGTACAGCCCCTCCAAGGCATCAGCTTTGATACCGTCAGGAACGTCAGGATGAGCAGCCAGGGGTGAAGACAGTTCTCCTGCATGACCCCCCGAGCCCAGTCCATGCTGCCTGAAGTGCCCCTGCACCCCGCAAAGGCAACTTTGGTGGTTGGGACTGAAGGGTGTGAGGGAGGGCACTGTTCTTCCTCCTCCACCCCAAATACTCCTCCTTGCTTCCTCACGTTGCAGCTTGTTCCGCAGAGACTTGGGCACACCACCCAGAACCTTTGTTTGGGACAGTCCCTTTTGGGAACCTACTCAGCTGACCCCCTGGCCACAGCTTGTGTGGACTGCACTGCTCAAAGTGACACAGACCCAGCTCCTGCTGCTGAGCACGAATCGTAGCTCATATTTTTTACAACCTGCTCCTTGTTTTGTAACAGTATTTAATTGGTTTTTAAAAAAATTGCAAAACTAGGTCAGTTTGCCATTGGGCCTTGTAAGACTCTTTAGCTAAATCTCCAGACTTTACCTAGAAGTTAATTTGAGCCAGACTTAGGAAAAATATATATTAATATACCCAAAGTCTCACGTGAGAAACTTGTAGGCAACGATTTGGGATTCAGAGCCATACTCATATTCCTAAGACTAAATTCAAAGCCATCGTTTAAAAGCAGGCTTGCACACATGGATGTCCTGATCTTTAATTAGGCAAAACTCCCACTGACATCAATAGGAGTTTGACTTGAATAAGAACTGCAGGATCAGGTCCATAATTTGGTACCTGGGATTTGATTAAGCAGCTAAATTACTAGAACAGTTTCCCCATGTGTATAATTGCCTAATTAATTTTTAAAATAGCTAAGTTCAGCACTGAATGTGGTGTACCTCTTGCCACATGAAATGTATGCTGTTTAATCCAAGTTGATGGAGCTATTTGGAAGAGCCTGTAGAGTTTATTTTACAGTTAAGTAGTACTGTTTATTTTAAGTTCAAAAATAGCCACCATTGTGTTAAAATATCATGTTCCAGAAAATACACTCTTGCAGTAGAGTTGACTTTTAGACTAGTTTGGCTATTACCATTTCAAATGTATTTTAAAGAGTAGTGCTCTGCTACATCCTAATTCTTGAGTTCTGGCTGCTGTGATTCACATTGCAGGTGAGAAAACACTCTGGAGGCCAGGGAAGAACTTATTCTCTAGTAGGATTTTTAAATTCAATGCTTTGAGAAGATTTTTGTCTTATTAATGATATTATTTTTTTTGTTCAGTGCTCCAGCATAATGCCTGTGGTAGACTATATATCAGAATAAGTGTATAATATTTGCTTTTTGCCGAAATTTCACTGTTGGCTGGAGTTGATATATTTGCTGCAGAAGGACTTGCTTTCACAACTGAGAGACTTTTTTTGTTTGTTTGCTTTTTGCTTGAAACAGAGAACTTGTTCTGTAAGAAGAATTGAGAGATCATATATGGGTTTCCTAATTGGAAAAATATTGTAGAAGGAATTGCAATGCCAAAAAGTAAAATCTGTTCTCCCTAAATGTATGTATGATGTGTGTGTTTGTATGTGTGTGTCTTGTGTACAGACATAAATAATTAGACTTTTAGCTGGCATAATGCATAATGCCTACTCGTGCTGTCAACACTTACTTAATAATGCACATTCTCCCATTCTCTCCAGCTGAATTCTTAAGGCATTACCATGGGAATTTTCCCTTTTTGGGGATTGCAACAGAGCTCTAGGACTAGCTGTTTTTGTGATGTGCATCTTGACTGGCTGCAGTAGCCCTTATTCAGGAACTCCATCCAAGCATCTCCTGCAGAGAATGAAACCATCAGGTGTCCTCAGAGAAGAGCTCCAGGCTGCAGCCACGGTGAGCTCTGTGCCTCTGCGTCCTTCAGGGTGATGGGAGCTTGGATCCTGAGGTGCTCAAAGCATGCCTAGGAGTTGGAATTCCAGCATATCACCATGTGAAGTGGGAGACAGTCAAATGTACTTCTCAGAGAGGTAGGCTTGAAACCTTTAGCAACCATTCTGCTCCTTTAAGGATCTAGGAGTGCTCGAAAGGTAAACAAGTCATGACTGAAACTGCAGCCAAAGTCCGAAATTGGCTGAGGTCTGCAGTCTTGCTATCTTTTCAAATGATAGCTTTTCTTCTGTTCTGCCAGTGCCAGACTTGCCCACGAAATAAGCAGTCCTGTACCCTTGAAAATTAGCAATTGGGTCCACCCAAAATGATGAGATGGTCTTAAAAATGGGAAGATTATCTTTTATGTTTAAATTGGAGTCCTTTTGCAGGCTGTCCTTCTGCCTTGGTTTGCCATCTTTTATTTTGTATCCAGTTCATATTTTCAAGACTTTCTGTGAGGGTTATAGAAAGGAATAGAAGGGATGGAAACTTTCAGCATTAAAAAAAAAAGAAAAATTGGTAGCTCTGTCTTTCAGCCACTTGAATTTAGCAGCTGAAATTCTCTGAAACATTGTGATTTATCATCATTACTGATGACTAGAATGATGACTGTGGGCTTGGGATTCCCTTGGGTTTCAAATAAAATTTGGAGATTAGGTGTTTGTGTGTCATGTCGTCCCCCCCAGCTCCTACTGAATCTCATTAAAATTGAGGAGACTCCTTGGTTATGAAATTATAAATGGTCAGAAGAGAGTGCAAGGTCTCTCTGTGATAATTTAGGCTGTAATTTGTCTCCCAAAGCTTTTGGAAGCGTCGCCCCCCTTCCCTCTGTGGCACTCTGACCTCCTCTAGCGGTGGCTGGACCGCAGAGAGCCTCTGCCAGCCCTGGCTGGGGGGACACTGGCGCTGGGATCTGGTCATCTCACTGGGATCTCTGCTCTCAGACATCTACTGCTCTGAGAAGTTTCCATTTCTCTAAGATTCAGTGTGTTTTCAACCTCTGCCTTGATTTTTTCCTTTGGACAATACCAGAAGCTTCTTGTCAGTGTGTATCACTCGGAGGAGCCAGAGAGACGTGATGGTGCAAGGCTGACAGCTCCTATCAGCCTTGCTTATTTTTAGTCTAGGTTTCTAAAGTATGAAACCAGCAAAGAACAAATGCCAAAAGGGTTTTTTTAAATCTTTCTTCCCCCCTCTCTTTTTAAAATACAAACATGGGGAAAAGAGCCAACTTTCAATTTCTCCTCAAATTTACAATCTTTCTCCTGTAACTGTGGATGCTTGAAAAATCAACAGTAATGCCACAAAGGAAATCTCTGTTTGTCTCGTTCTCCTTATTGTCTCGGCTCACTTGACCCTGTTGGGGATGTGCCCTTTCATTGTGTGCTGCTGTTGGGCCTGGGAGGACAAACAAAGGGAAATGAGCTCTGTGTGAGCCGGGCAGTGATCAGGGACTGGCTGAATTAGCTGGACCAGCCCTCGGTTCAGTGTGGCTGCTTAAGGATGCAGCTCCAGTGTGCCAGGGCATCCTGTTTGCCTTTAGCACTGCTTGCCTTAGCTCTGGGTGTTGTGTGGAGGGTGCAGGCACTGCTGGGGGTGATTTCCAATGGGCACAGCTTTCCTGGATTTGAGGGGAGAGAAAAGTTAAACTAAAACTTTTCAGAGCTACTGAATCACATCCCACTGCAATGGGAGGGCAAGAGATGTTTTCTTCAGTGGTCCCTTTCATGGGAGAGAAAGCAAAAAGATTTAGCTCAGTGGTCCTCACCACAGGCTCTGGTGTGCAGTGTTAGTACCTGGTTTGAATTCAAGGAGGTGCAGATGTAGTTAAGCAAAATCCTGCAGAGAAGAAAGGGCAGGACAAGATCTGGGTTGAGGGGAGGGGGCGGCTCTGCCTCCCAGAACACTGGATTCTTACTTTCAACATATAAATAATGAAAGACCAGCTCCAAAAGAGTGGAGTGTCCCCTCTTAAGCCCCTACAGCCCTTCCAGTTGCTGCCCTGGAGTGCTTTTTGTCAAAGGGCTCCTCTCTAGCTGGCAGTTGTCCTTTCTCTTTGCAAAAACTCAATGCCTAGTGCCTTTAAGCTGAAAGAGGGTAGATTTAAATTAGGTATTAGGAGGAAATTCTTCCCTGCAGGGTGGTGAGGCCCTGGCACAGGGTGCCCAGAGAAGCTGTGGCTGCCCCATCCCTGGAAGTGTCCAAGGCCAGGTTGGATGGGGCTTGGAGCAACCTGGGCTAGTGGAAGGGGTCCCTGCCCGTGGCAGGGGGTGGAACAACATGATCTGTAAGTTTCCTTCCAACCCAAACCATTCCATGATTCCCTAGGCAGTGAAGGCATTGTTTTAACAGCATAAGTGTCTCCTGAGGCTTAAGCAACTGTGTGCTTTTTTTCTTTTGGCTGAACGTTTTTTGGCTAAGTCTAGGTGAAGTATTTGATTTATTATGCTTTAAAAAGTAATGTTAGCTGCTGATTTTGCTACTGTGTTTTCTTTTATCTCAGATGATTTTTACACTGCAGAAATGCTGGAAATAACAAGAGTACAGTAGATTTTGGCTTATTTATGACTGTGGGAGAAACAGTTCAGTATGATGCATGAAAATAGGGCCCTCACCCTGTTTTTGTTTCTTTAGCATTGCCGTCCAGGAAAAGATTTAATACAGGAAGAGAAGTGAGGTAAAGACCATGAAAGACCCATGGTGTGTTTAAAACCTGCCCTAAAAATGACCAGTTATGATTTGGTGAGAGTGGTGTGGAAGTACTTGGGTAAAGTCCTGTGCCACCATCTGAACTCAGCACAGCCAGGTTGGGGTTGGAGTTGTAATTTTTGTAATGCACTGATTTTTTTTTTCCCCCCTTCCGAGGAAGTTTCATTGTTTTGGGGGACTTTTATGTGCCTTAGTGTTCTTCTAGAAGATAAAAACAAAGAATAAAACAAAACAAAAATCAAAATAGAGTGGAAGTTTAGAGCCAGACTACAGATAGATGTAGTTTTCAGGAAATTCATAGTGATTTTTGGATATGTGAGATTTGGTCATACTGTCAAATGTTTTAAAACTTCAGCTGTCTTAAACTTGCATGTTAATGGTAGTTTTGGTAGACTTTGGAAAGAGCTGAGAGCTGATACCCTTGAGTCCCTGCAGGCAGCATCTGCAGGCTGAAGCTCTGGGTTATCTGGTTCCTAAACTACTCCATCATGCCCTGTGGATGTATGGAGATTTTGGCTTTGCTGCATCAGTCTCTTTGAGACGAGCAAAAGGGAAGATTAATTCCCCTAGAAAAAGCTTTCTCTGCTTTGCATCCATATAAATTTCAGTGACTTCAGATCTCTTTCCTTTCCTTTCTTTTTTTTTTTTTTTTTTTTTTTGTGTGTGTGTGTGTGAAGGGAGTGTTTAAACTGAAGACTTATGGAGCATGGCAGTGCTGGGAACTTTTCTAAGCCCCAGGCAAAAACTAAGCATCAGTATATTGCAGTCTGTTTGTCTGGAATATTTGAAGAACTTCATTTTTATGTTAGAGCAGTTTAAGACCCTGGAGAGATATACAAATCTCTTCCTTCTCCCTATGAAATAAACAGGAGCAAATATGTATTGTTGCTGCATTCTAGTACTTTTTTGGTGATCCTTTACCCCTCTATTAAATACTTTTCGTTTTGATTAATCCCTGGAGTGCAGGGAAAGGTGTTTAATTCTATTGTGATCACCCTATGTGATCACCTCTCCCAAAGAGGCAACAGGATTTTCCTGAAATGAAGGAATTTATTTTAAAAAGAGTGCTTTTCCAAACAGTCTGCTTTGTCTTCATTAGAAAACAGTAGTGATGGATCTGCATTGCTGTTACCTGTGGTGAATGACTTCCAGCCCAGTCAGACTGTGTTTGACTTTAGTTTCTGTTAGGCTTTTGCTAGACTGGGAAACTGTTATCACAGTTTGGTTCCCACATAGGTGTGCATGAACCTAAGCTTTGATAAGCTAATTAGACAGAGCTCCCTCACTAAAATGCATCTCCACAGCTTTAATCAGCTCTGTGACTCTGCTCTCAGCTGCTCTGAATTTAAAGAGGTATTTTCTGTTCCTACCCCTCTGCCTGTTCTCTCTCCCTTGCTATGCTCTGTGGTTTGCCCTTAAATATCTTTGGGGGTGGGACTATCTGTGTGTTTGTGCATTATTGAGGATCTGGGAGGGCCTCTGGGTCCTGCCTTAATAAGAGTTAAATAATAAAGCCAAGAAGAGGTGTTGCTTTAACAGTGTATGGGTGTATCAGTGAAGAAATGGAGAGCAGATCCTGTTGGTCTCTCCCCTTGCTTAGCCAGCTGGGGGCATGGGAGATGCTTTGAAGACCATCGTGGCAAAATCATCATCATATTTCCTGTATAAATACATTGATGATTAGGAACAGTGTCCCTTCCATGTTATGTTTTTTTTTTTTTTCCCTTCCTGAAAAATGCTGCTGCCTTCTTCTTGAAAGCTGAGAGAGATCCCCAAAGCTTGCCAGGCAGAAAAGCTCAGGGAGCTCTCAAAGGATATTGCTGCTTTTCCCTCTAACCTCTTACAGTCTCTACCTTTCCTCTGTTCTTTTTTTCTTTCTTTGCCAGTAAGGCGCTGTGTGCAGTCTTCTGTGAACCTTTGTGGGCCAGATTTCTCCCAGGTGCCTTTTTTCCTCCTCACTAGCTGCAGAAGAGGCAGTGGATCTGAGGGGGAGATGCGTTTTATGATTTATGACACTTTATAAAGTGCATTTCGCAGCAGGATTGACGGAGCCGGAGACCGAAGTCCACCCAGGTTTGGGGATGCAGAGGCAGGAAGGGGCTGGATGTGTTCCTGGTGACCATCCCTGTGTCACAGCCTGAGCAGGGACACCTCTGCTTGCTCAGTCCTTGCTTCCCTGCCTGAGCTGTCCACAGCAAGAGTGGGGGAGCTGCCAGGTGAGCCCAGCTCCTGCCTGTGCTGAGAGCCAGGCCCATTTTACCCCGCTGGCACCTCTCCTGAGGCCATGGCAGGGCTCCTGCGGGTCACCGGGCTCCCCTATCAGCTGCTGATCTAAAGCTGGGCTTCTTCTGTCCACCCCACCCCTTCCACCACGGGCTGCCTGGGTGCAGGGGTGTCGGTGCAGTTCCCACTGTGAGGAGCTGGGTTTATTCCGTGTTCTTGGCGCTCGGCTGCTCTGCCAGAGACTTCAAACAGGACTCTTTCCCACGGTTCTCCCACGCTGGTCTCTGCCTCTGCCCCTTTCTTGCCTGTAGCCTCAGGGCTGCAGCTCTCCAGCCATCTATTTATATGGCCCTCATTTGTCTTAGTCTCTTTGGCACTTATATGGCTCCCCTTGGCCCAGGACTCGAATGCCTCCCGATCTTTAATATATTTATCTTCACACATGCAGACACACACGCATACCTGTGAGGTCAGGAAGTACCAGTGCTCCTATGGTACAGATGGAGGACATTAAATGGTAATTGGCTAAACTGGGAGCAGGTGGTGCTGGGGATGGAGGGAGGCAGCTCTCGCATGGTACAGAAAATGGCATCCCAAGGAATGGTTCACCAGCCACAGTGCAGTGCTGGGAAGACAGGTCTGTCCACTCATACATGAGTCCTGCAGCCAGTGGAATGTGAGGTCCTACTCATGCCTTTATCCCTGTTTTGGTCTTTTCACTCTTGAAACATCTTTTAAAATATTTTTGTCCCAGTGATACAGCTTCAGATGTAACAGCTTCTGTCAAATTGCCCAGCCAGGATGGAGAGGGAGGTTGGAGTCGTCTTAGTCTGACTGTGAAAGCAAAGGATCTTTTAATGGCAGGGTCCTTCCCTCTTGCTCACTGGGTTTGCTGTTCTTGGCAGGGTGTTGGTCTCCACTTTTCAGTGGCTTCAAGGTGGGGATGGGCCCAGCAGTCCAAAACACAGCCATCAGCTCAAGATTTGCTTTGTTTTGCTGGAGCACTCTGAGCACACTGTCTGCTGGGGTAGGAATTTTTGGCAGCTCATACATGACCACACTGTTCCTTGGCAGTAGCTTTCCCTTAGCATTTCCCAAAGATGGCAATGCTGCCAAGCTATCTCCAAATGCTTTGCAAGCAGGACCCATTAGCAGTGAGAGACAATGCTTGTTGCATTCAGGGAGCTCAACCAAAACCCACTGGGGGTCAGTGGTAACCCCATTCTCTTCAGTCAGTGGTGTCTTCTCCTGTGCTTAAAGTTGAGCCAGTGCAAAGCTGAGCTGGAGCCACATGCCCAGGGCCCCAGTATGGGAATTGTGAGGGGAGAAGTCAGGTGGCTGTTCCTGGGCCTGTGCCTGCCTGATAGACCACGGTGCCTAATTAGTGTGGCAGCTGTTCTCCGTTAGCGATGCTTTCCTTAGGCGCCTGCACTAATGTTCTTGATAGCAGCTAAGGAGAAAAAGGAGGAGGAAATTGCATCTATATTTAATTAATACTGCATCCATATTTTATTACGGAGAGCCCTTAGGTGCAGGAAGATTCTCAGTAAGAACAATTGCTTTGGAGTGCTGGAGCCATTGTGTGGTGCTGAGGAGGTGAACTTTGGTTTTAAAACAAACCCAAATTCCTTCCAGGCTAACCTGGGAAAGTCCAGAAACCCTCTGCCACTCACCCTCCAGCCTCAGGCTGAAAAGCAAGTGGCAAATTTGCTGATAATTCATATTTGATTAGCTTTAATATCTTCTAATAATTGCAAGTGAGAAAGGTTTAGTGGGCTGCAGACAAACATCGCGCTGATTATTTTTTCCTTTTGATAAGCTGCCAGGCTTGGAGAGGTTTGCTTTTCCATTCTCTGGGCTTACTCCCATCTTCCAGCTGCATGCTGTGCTCCTGCTCTTCTGGCTCTGCATCCCAGCGAGGAGACAGCACGTGTTGTTAAAATGGCAGTCACGTTCCTGGGCAGTGCCGTGGCTGATGCTGGGGCTGAGGTGGCCCGTGGGGCCGGCAGGGTTGGGCTTGGCAGAGCTGAGAGCCCCTGAGAGGTGCTCATGGCTGCAGTGGCCTTGGCTGCTGTTGAGGCCACCTCGAGGCATTGCTTGCTGGGAAGTCGGGGATGCTCTGGGGTCAGGCTGAGCGTGGCTGGGCAGGAGGTTTGGCAGCAGAGCCTGGAGCCCCCAGTCCTGCCCACGGGATGCTCTGGGGTCAGGCTGAGCGTGGCTGGGCAGGAGGTTTGGCAGCAGAGCCTGGAGCCCCCAGTCCTGCCCACGGGATGCTCTGGGGTCAGGCTGAGCGTGGCTGGGCAGGAGGTTTGGCAGCAGAGCCTGGAGCCCCCAGTCCTGCCCACGGGATGCTCTGGGGTCAGGCTGAGCGTGGCTGGGCAGGAGGTTTGGCAGCAGAGCCTGGAGCCCCCAGTCCTGCCCACGGGATGCTCTGGGGTCAGGCTGAGCGTGGCTGGGCAGGAGGTTTGGCAGCAGAGCCTGGAGCCCCCGGTCCTGCCCAGGGGTGGCTCAGCGCTGCTGTCCTGCTGCGGCAGCGAGGCTCAGGCTGACCTGCTGTCAGCACCCAGCCCTCCGTCCTCATTAGGAGCAGGGCCAGCAAGGAGACATTTTATAGTCCAGGCAAAGAAGCAAAAAATAAGACACTCTGTTGGAATAGCCCGAGCCTCTTAAAATATTTTGTACACACCCTTCATGCCCCATTAGTACCATTGTTTTGTTCAGTCAGCAAGTGGTACAGCCCTTCTTGTACTCTGCAAAACACATCTCGTTCTCCACAATGTTGTTACACTCTGTGGTTGCCATTATAATAAAAATATGCAAACAATTGTTATCCAAAGAAAACTAACTGCGATTTAATTTTTAAATCCTCCTCTTTCTCCTTTCACTGATTCCACAGTTTTTCCTTGGTAGTATCCAGATTTCAGAGAGAAAGGAAAGCTGAAGACAGAAGTGTTTACAGAAAGGAGCATTTCTGCCTTTCCACAACTACAAAAGAAACATTTGTTGCCTCAGATAACTCCTAAACAAACTGCCGTCAAAACAATTAGTGTTATTTTTCTATTATCCTCCTATTTGAGAGTAAATAGCCATTTCATGAATATGTTAATTATCTGGTAGGAGCAGAAGATAAGTGGATGTTGTATCTCCACAAATGATGATAAAGCTTCTATTGTATACAAAAATTTCCGACAATGATTTTTCCCAAGTGTTTGGGGTCAGGTGACTGCAGTTAAACTGCTCACAACTGGACCTTTGCTTTGATAATTTAGAGATTTAGCAAAGATTGAACAGTTGAGTAAATGAAGATTTTTTTATCCCCCCCTCCCTTTTTCTTTTTTTTAAGAAAAAGCAGGCAGATGAGCAGGCAGAACCAAGTCGCTGCAACAGCTGAACATTTAAATTGTGTTGTATTTCTGTATTAAGTTTTAAAGGCTAACAGAGAGGTTCTGGAAAAAAATCACTCGTGTAAGTACTGCAGGGTGGTATATCTGTGTATTATTAAATACACGGTATTTTTAGAGGTAAAGTAATACTGTATTATTCTATTTAAATTGAGCTGTCTGCAGGACAGAAATTATTTGTGAATTTATCTGTCAGTAAAAACTGCAGGTTACTAGATAGATATGTTTGTTTATGTTTTAAATCATCCAAATATTTATTTTAGTGAGAGTATGCTTTTTTAGGCTCTGGAGAAGCAGCAAAGTGCTGATTTTCCTTTTGGAGATGTGTACATTTAGGAAGAAAAATTCAATATTCTGCAAAGTTGAATGCACCATTGTGCCAGATAATTAAAATGTAAATTTAAGTATCTATGCCTGCTTTGTGATTTTTTTAATACTTTTAAGTTAGTTGTCTTTTAAAACATGTGGTCAGCTGTTGTATTCACATATGGTCAAATGATCAAAGTCTGAACTCCTCTCTAATTGTCCCCTGCTGCTTGTCTGCTCTGTCCATGATCAAGGCCTCAGCAGGTGATAAGAAAGGCATGAGAACAGGCTGGAAGGAGAATGAACTACTGAGGGGCCCAAGCTGAAAGAAATAAAGACTTCCAGTACATCACCCTGACAGTAAAGAACCAAGAAAAAGTGAAGTCTGGTTAGTTCTTATTTTTTCTTTCTTTCTCGCCCCTTTTTTCCCCCTTGCTCACCAATCTGCATATATTTTTTTAAAGGCAAAATGCAAATAGGGTTGTCTCTGTGTATTCTCAGCTCATATAAAAGACAGAACCAAACAGCCTTCTGCAGACATGTTTATTTACTTGTGAGGAGGAGGAAGCTGCTAAGTCACACAGTTTATAGTATTTCACATGTTTGTGGAAATCATTGCAATTCTTTTCACTTGTGCTTGTCATTGTTTGCCTGGAGTTCACTTTGCCAGATGGTTCTTTATTGTCACTGGTGTCCACACCTCGCTCTTGCATCACTTCAAGACCAAATGGTGTGAAGAGCTTTAATACTTAGAGGATTTAGTAAAAGTAAATCCACACTTTGTGGAAGGTTCATTCTCAGCTATTCAAGCAGGTCTAGCACTGCTTCAGAGAGGGAGTAGCTGACCCCAGGAGTGAAGAAAGGGTGAAATAAATGGATTGTCTTTGCCATTTCTGTTTGTGCCCCGCTCTCTTGCAGTCAAAACGCTGATGGAAAATTAAGGATCAATATTAGATTTAGAATAAAGAGTCAACAGTTAAAGAAAAGAAGGTGCACTGTCAGATTCTTCCCTCTTTCCCCCAGTCAGTGTAGAAAACAGTTGGCTGCATTTCTAAAGCTAAATTTCTTAGGCTTGCAGTAATATATTTGTATGCATCATGTTTTTGGAACCACGTGAGGATTAATTTTTTACATGAATTTGCATACAAATAGAGTACTCCCTTTTGGCTTCTGTAGAGTCATTTCTTAATGTTTGCAAACACTGTCACTCAGATGCAAGAAGTGCCACTGCCCCATTTTACAGATGAGGAGGCAGTGGCTGGCTGAGAAAGAAGTAATGTTCAGACTGTCGTTCAAACACGTGGGGATCTTGGGCAATCTATATTTCATTATTTAAAACAGGACTGAGTGCCTAATTTTCTCTAATTTTGCAGGTAGCAGAAGTCTATTTGTCCAAATGACTACAGCAATAAGACTGGACAGAGACAGTGTGTGTCTTTGCATGGATAAGGGAGCATTTTAGCAGGAGGCAGGTGTGAGAGGATTTAGAGGATATTATAGAAAAATCCTTGCAGTGGTCAAGCTATTATATGGCTGCTGTAAAACAGGCAAACAGGTTAATGGATGTAACCACAGAGGAAAGAGCACACATCACATCTGCAGTCCCTGCAAGGAGGCAGAGCTGTGTTCAGTGCCCTAGGATTTTTCTGGGGACAGCTCCAAAGGGTTCTCCTTGTGGGCCATGTGGGTTTTAGGAAGGACATTTCTTGGAGCAGGTTCATGGTAAAAGGGGAGACATCTCATAACACTGATACACAAGGAGGGTGGTGCAGGAGAAAGAGGATTATGATCATCTCTCTGCGCAGGGCAAAGGGTGAGAGACACTTGAAACAAAGGGTTTGGAACAGTTTGACCGTGAAGACTGGTGGAAGGGAGGGCCCCAGTCCTGCTGGGAGCCCTGCTGGATAGTGTCTGCCTCAGCAGTGCCCCACAGAAGGGAAGTGCCCCGTGGAAATCCTGGCGCTTTCCTTCCCTCCCTCCTGTGTTCCCTTCTGGAGCGTGAGCTGCTTCCACTTGGTCATGCTCAAGTGACTTCCTGAGCTGGGGTCGGTGGAAGTGCAGGGCTGAGGAGGCCAAGTGCCCACCATGAGCTGCATCTAACGTGAGAATGGCAGAGCTGTTTGCTCGGAGAGCAGCCAGCAGAGGCTGCCGAGCGAGGGCACTGCAGCAGGGGCTGTAAATGAGCTTGAGAGACAGCCAGAGGTGTTAGGAGTGGTTGGGTGGGGGGGTGGAAGGATGTAGTGAGAGATGAGAGAGGAAAGGAGAAACAGAGCAGGCAGGGTTGTTAGGCACAGTGGCCTTTTTCTCCTGCTAATTCTTTGTAGAAAAGCTGTGGCATAGCAAATGCAGGGAGCTACAGTCCTTACACTTCGTTTGCACATTCAGGCTCTGCTCTTTACAAAATGGGTGATGCTGGGCTATCAGCCTGTCCAAGTTCCTCTCACTCATCCAGCCTGTGCCCAGTGCAAATGGAACCTGGGAGCATAATGCTGTGTTTCTTGTTCCTTGTTTTACAGCCCACACTGACTGGAGCAGGCTGAGGAAGGAGCCCAGACCTGGCTGCTGCAATTCTGCCACTCCACCTTGATGACTGCTGAGTAATTGCAGCTCCTTATCTGGGGTGCAAATGATAGAAGATTTTGCTCTCATGGGGAACTGTGGTGTTTGCTCTGTTTCTCTCCAGCATTTCTACCACATACATTTAGCTCTCTTAAATATCTCTTTTAAATATCCCTGCCCAGTGAAGGCTGGGTGATACTGTTTGGTCTGTGAGCTGTATGTAGGGATCTGAGGGGGGGTTGTTTGCTGGAACAGTTAGCTCCTGCTTGGGGAGTTTGGGTTTTTCTCTCAACATGGGTTTGACTCCAGCTGCTTCTGTCTCATGTGCTTTTGAGCACGATTTCTGAGAAAGAGGGGTGTGCACACAGCTGCCTCACCCTTGTGCTGGTATCCAAGGCAATTTGTACATCAAGTACAGCTTCACAGACCTGAGTATTGGGAATTCACCCTTGCCTGCTCAGGGTATCTCACACATCCCATGTACTACTAGATCCACCCCACTGTGGGGTGCTGCTGGCTGAGGGATGATATACAACCCATCTGTCAGGATTTGCTGTGCCCTAATGACCTTTCTGTAAATATTTATTGTCCAGAACATCTAGAAGTAGGAAAGATCTACTGTGGTGGTGGACACACAGTGGGAACAGAGACAGCCAGATTTAACCAGCTTGAAAATTTTATCTTCTGCCGCTTGGTCCTCTGTTTCCTTCAGAATAAAATCGGCAGTGTCCAAAGAGATCTGTTGAGAATCACCTTTGCACCTGGAGCTTTCTAAAATGGTGTCTGTCTTCAACACAGCCAAGATGTTTATTTTTCACAGAGAAAACCCAGCCTTGGCTGTAGACATTAGTGGGAAGGTAGAAGTGAACTCTGTTTCTTGAATGGCAGATTTTGTAGAACATGTTGATTTGTTACATATATAGCAATAGCACTCAGCAATACACTGAGAATCCCAAAATTGGGAATGTTGAGAAGCAATGAATGGAAGTGCTTTTTATACAATACTGCATTAACCTTGAAGGCATAAATGGTTCAGTGAGGAGTTACTGGTCACAGTAACTGTGAATAAACTCACATATTCTTATTTTCATATTGGTTCAGGTTCCTTTCCTGGCAGAAGCTGCTTTTT
This sequence comes from Climacteris rufus, assembly GCA_013398175.1. Taxonomy (NCBI): domain Eukaryota; kingdom Metazoa; phylum Chordata; class Aves; order Passeriformes; family Climacteridae; genus Climacteris; species Climacteris rufus. Next base: position 386,844 of record VZRZ01001712.1, on the reverse strand, counting down.
CTGCAAGCCCGTGGAAAGTTCTTGAGCAGAGAGCTCTCCACACCTGCTGCTGATAGTAGGTAGTGTCATGCTGTTTTCTTGGAAAATGCATTTGGATGCTATTTTCTAGAATAAACAAGTTAAAGTGGTCAGCAAATAAAATAGATTCCTCCCACTTCTCTCCTTCCCCTATGTGTTCATAATAAGTAGCTGAGGTGCAAAAAAAAAAAAAAAATAAATACAAGTGGTTGGTTCTCACTCCTGCAAATGGTCAAGAAAATTACAGAGCCAACAAAATCAATTTTTGGGTTTAATAGTCCACAAACCCAAGGAATTCTGCACAGTACTCCCTGGGGTCTGGGTAGGTGTTTAATCTCTGAAGTTCTATACAGAGAAGGCATGTTGAAAACAAGAAGTTTTTAGTGGCGTCACGTGCATCAGGAGGTTTGGGATCAACAGGAGGTGTGTGGTTTGTTTTCTCTCACAGCGGTTTTGGGCAGGAGCTCTGAGCAGTGGGTTTGGTGGGAGGGAGTGAGGTGCTCCTGAGGCTGATTTTATGCTGCTTTTTGGGTAACTGAAGGGGGCACGTCCCAGCTCTGCTTCCTTGGCATCCTTATGCAGGATGCAGAATTTAGTTTATTAATTTGCCAGCCTGTTGTGAGAGCTGTTTGCAATAACAGATTTTTGAGGAAGCACCTTTGGGCTAAGCAAAGCAGGGCCTGTGTGCTGTGTGATTTATTTCTTGGAGGATGTGATCCTGTAAGATGCTCTTCCTGGCTGGACTTGGGCAGGAGACAGTGTGAGCCCACCCTGTTCCCTGCATGGTTCCTCCAGCTGACCACAAAGAAAGGGGGCGTCCCTGCTTTGGATTGGATTGTGAGGCAGAGGGAAGCAGGAGGCTTCAGCAGAGACTCCCTGGGAGGATTTGGGCTGGCAGAGGGAGAAAGGACCTTTCTGTGCACTGTGGGTCAAGTGGTGGGGTAATGAGGAGAACAGCCCTGATGTGCATAAGTGCTGCCTGTCAGAACGACTCCTCTGCAAATCTACTTAAAAATAATTTCCCGTGTGCCACCCTGAAATGCATCTGGCAATTAAATGATAAGGTTAATATGTTACATGCATGGAGGCCAGAAAATTTGGAGGCAGCGTTGCCATAGCAACCGTATCTCTGCCCTCCTGGGCATAGGCATCCCTGTGGGGTCAGCCAGGGCATGGTGTTGGGGGTGGGAAATGCCGCCAGCGTGGTAGCAAAGGGGTGGGAAAAGTCATAAAAATGTAAAAATAAACCCAACTCTTTCATCTCGTTTTGTGGTGTCAGTGGAAGAGCAGTAAAAGGTGAAGCTCCTCTCCATTATGTGTCTCAGAGGGAGCTCTGCAGTGCTCGCCTTGGGATGTGCCAGGGACCCTGTGCCTTGGGGAGGGCAGGGCTCACTGCTGGGTTCAGCCTCCACAAGCTTCAGCTGCTCTCTGGGGTCACTCCATTAAGTGGAAAAAGATGTCTTCAGTATCAGTCCAGTATTCTCCTTTGGCTCCTACAGCTGAAATCCTAGTCCATAAAGATGTCTGCTCCAAAGAATAGATACTCAAATAGTCAGATATACTCAAATAATAGCACAACTTGAAGAGCAAAGCGACCCCAGAAAGGTTTTCATGCTCTTTCACAAACTTTGAAGTAATTTAATTTAAGCCTGAGAATTACAGAACATTTGTTTTTGTGCATGTGTGTGTTTGTGAGCATTTCCAACGGTGCCATGTGGCTCCAGGTTCTTTTGGGGGTGGCAGCTGAAGCTCTGCCCTCAGGGCCTGTGAGCAGGAGCAGTGGGGTACCACGAGTCCTCCTTCCTCATGTCTGCAGTGTCACTGCCTGTGACTCTACCAAGTCCAGGTTTTGTTAGTGCAGATGGCTTTAAGCTTTCAGAACCCCCGGTGGTGAACGATGTTGCTTCTCTTGTCTACAAAATATAAAAGGAATTTGGTGGGAAAATCAGAAATGATGGCTTGGCTTTCCCTGCTCTAATGAACTAAGGATTCAAACCTCAGTAGTTTTGCAGAGGTTATGATTCTTGTTTCAGTCTCCAAGCCTCACTCCTTAGTAATCTCAGAGTCTATTGTTTGGCCTTTGTGAAATGGTTTGGTTTTCTGTTGCTATCTTCTCAGAATAGATCCGTGCTCAGGTATTACCACAAAAAAACAGGTAATTTTTTAAACTAAAAAAAATGTCAGCTGGTTGCTGGCAGATACCTCCCATCTGGAAAAGGCTCTTGGCTCATATGCTGGTTATCCCTGCTGAGATAAAGTGAGCAACTGGAGCAAATGAAGCACTTGTGAAGTGTGTTACAGCTTCTCCCTGTAGTATGCAAATGAACTGCAAATAATCTGTGTTCCTGCAGGAAGTCCTTTATGAAAAGCAATGGGATGGAAAAGGAAATGGAGGGCCTTGGCACTGGTGAGATTATTTTCATGGAGGGCACTGTGCATTTGCTGTATGGTTGGGGTATGATAATAGATGTCTGCTTTCCATGGAATGCTGTGGCTTTGGAGGCAGGAGATGAAAGACATAGAATGATAAAGTGGCACATCTCAGGGCATTTTATTTTATATTAAAGCTTTTTTTTTTTTGTAGCAAATGCATACCAAATGTCAGAGGGAAAGCCTATTGTGTTACCAGGCTGTAACATTAAAACATGCACAGAGATCATGCAATTATTCTTATTGTACTGAGATGTCATCCTAATATCAATGTGGTTTGCTTGAATAAATTGCATGTATTTGGCTATCATGCCATAAGAATTTGACAGGAGAAATCTAGCAAAGGTACATGACAACCAGGGCCTGAAAGGCAATGTTTATGGAGAAAATGTTTTCTACATACCATTGTTCAATGTTGAAACATGTTTCTTCAATTTACATTCCTTTATTTTCAAGGGTGCATAATAAGTTGTAGCATTGGGAACTTGGGGCAGTTATGACTTAAGCAGATTTATCTAACTACACACAGTACTTTGTTGTTGGATGCAGCACTTGTTGCCATAGCAACTGAAGGATCCCAAACTGTTATGATACCTCCAAGAAACAGGTTGGCTTTTAAAAGGACTGCAAGCATGTGAATTTGCATGTCAACTTTTTTCTACAATAGCCATAACTTTTGGGGATAAATGATAACTCCAAATGTACCCTTCTCTCCCTGTGGGATCTTCATGGTTTGTTTTGATGATGATATTTTTTTCACTTTGCTGCAGTTTTTTCTTTTTAATGTATTTTTTTCTGAGCAGATGAAATGGAATATATTTTAAAGTGCTCATCATTATTACTTCTGCATACCATGATAGTGTCTAATGGCCCTTACAAACCTTGACATCTTCTTCCTGCCTCCAGTTAAAAAGAGAAAAAAAACAGGGAGAAGGTCAGTGACATTTTTTCCCCCCTGTTGTTTTGTCATCAAATAATATATCCCAAAGGGAGGTGAACTTACCTTCCTAAGAGCCATGACCAAGATATTGTCCCTGCTTCACAGGTGGATGGATTGCACCACTGAGGAGTCAGCAGACTCCTATGAGACTGAAGATGAATCAGCTGAGATGTGGGACTAAGTCTCATGAGTGCTTAGGAAAACAGTAAACTAAGTCCTTGCAAGCAGAATTTTTCATGGTAGGTGACAAAATAAAACATGGAGTATTTTGCAGCCAAATCCTGTTCCTGCAGACAAATTAATATAAATAACCAGCTGTGTCAGTGGTAATTCACTTGTGTGTAGCATTTGGCCCATTAGACACCCAGATAGTTTGGTTTTGTGACTCCGGATTTATTTTCTTCTGTTTGTTTGGGAAAGGTCATGGTGATGTGTCTTGAGTCCTAAAGCTGAGAGAGTTGGGCTTGTTGAGCCTGGAGAAGAGAGGTCTGTGGGGACACCATAAAGCCTCTTTCAGTGCCTAAAGTGCCTACAAATAGCTGGAGAGGGACTTTTTGCAAGGCAAGTGACAGGTCAAGGGGGAATGGCTTCAAGCTGACAAAGGGTAGGGTGAGATGGGATACTGAAAAGACATTCTTCTCTGTGAGAATGGTGAGACCCTGGCACAGGCTGTCCAGAGTAGTTGTGGCTGTCCCATCCCTTGAAGTGTTCAAGCCCAGGTTGGACAGGGCTTGGAGCAACCTGGACTACTGGAAGGTGTCCCTGCTCATGGCAGGGGTTGGAACAAGATGATCTTTAAGTTTCCAACTCAAACCATTCTACAACTTCTATGAAGTCATGTTAAATCAGATGGGAAACTACAATGTGTCTGGGAAAATAACAGAAAATCAAGAGAGTTTCCTAGTTTCTATTAATAACACATGCAGAGAATCTACAGACATTTTTAATGTTGCCTTTACTTAGAATTTGTTACTTGCTTTGTGAGGCCAATGAGTCTTTGTCCAGGATGTCAGGGAATGCATCGAAAAAAACCAAAATGGTTCTGTCCTCAGAGCACTTCCAAAGTGAGAGGTAACAGATAGGGGTGTGCAAGGGGCTGATAAAAAGGTTGGTCTACGGATTTCTCTCAGGAAAACAGCTATTTAAGTGATGAGAAGCTGTTTGTTTGCATGATGCTTCAGGAGACTTTGAAGGCTGGCTTGAAGGCCAACAACGAAGTCACTTTGTAGACGGCTGCTGGGAGCCCTTCCTCGCAGGAGGGGCAGCAGGGGCAAAGCACAAAAGGGATTTTGCTTGAAAACAACAGGATATAGGCTATGGACACATTGGGGAGCAGAAACTCTGTGTAAAACAAACCTTTATGAACTGTTCCTCTTATTAATCAAACTAGCTGTGAGGAGGAATCTGTGGGTTTCCTCTAAAAGTGGCTGCATTTTGAAAAGTTCAGAAATATGGTATTGCTGACTTCAGGTGGGCTTTCCAGTCTTGCTCCCTGATGAATCCCTGTCTTATGTGAATGGCCAGCTCTTTTCCTTCTCCAGGGAAGGGCTGGGATGCAGGACATGGAGAACTGCCATTCCTGCTGGGAACACTTCAGCCAGAGACCTGAATCAGGGCCTACACTGCCAACAAGCATCACTTGACAGAAGTGGGAATGAGTTGTGGAAAGGTGGCTGAAGAAAAGCAGCCATTTTCTGGTTATCTGAGCCCAAGTAGTATCTGTGACTTGGGAGTTCAGAGACCTACTTGCTGTTCATCTTTGCAAGGAGTTTTATGTCTTTGCCAGCCTTAAATTCAGGAGTTATACCTCAGAAAGTTCATGAGGATTTTTTTCTTTTTTTTTTTCTTCAATTTTTGGATGTGTTGTCATGTTTATGAGCTCTTAGGTCTATCCATGTTGCCTACTTCAAGGGTTTATTTGCAACTGAGGATTGGAACCTTATTTTTATGGTACATGTTTTTTTTTGGTGCAGAACCTAGATTTGGGTGAGTCATGTGCCTGCAGGTTCTGAGGCTTTCTGGAAGCACCAGCTGCTGCAAGATTTGGGATGAAACTACAGGAGTGCTGCTGGTACAAGGAGGCCTTTTCACACAGCATCCTTTTGGATCACTTGGGTATAAAATGTGGCTGAATTACTTTTTTTCTGGTTTTAATACGGTGTTTGATAACATGATTTTCTCTGGGCTTTTATGTGTAATCTTCCTGTATTATTACTGGGTTTTTATTCCTCTTGTGGCTGTAGAAGTCTTCAGGATACCCTTAATATGTATGGTGGGAAATGGGCTGTTTGCAAATTAGTAACAAACTACAATAATTACGTTGCTTTCCACTTGAAACGTTAATCTGAAGTTCTGATGACCACAAAATTCCCATGTAAAGCCACACAGATCTTCAGCTGCATTTGTTGGATCTATTTAGATCCCTGCTTGGTTTCTAAAAGTGGCAATAATGTCTACGAACATCTCTGGCCACTTCCTCCCACACATTGCTTGGTGTGGGCTACTGTCTGCTTGGATATCTATATACAGCACAACTGTAGGTGTGACTTTTTGTGGTTTGACCAGTTTCCATAAGTTAAAGTTGCTAAGGATGACCACAGTGATAATTTAATAGGAAATGCTGAGCTAGTGGTGAATTTTCTAGAAATATCTGCAAAGAAAATATTGAGCATTTGAAAATTCGGGTGGAAAAATATACATTTTAAGGACTTGAAGCCATGAGAGGAAACACAGTTTGTAAACTAGTACTTATCTTGGTCAATGTTGTAGAAATATAAGTTTATTAATGATTAAGTTTGTAGTAATGTAAAAAATCTTGATGCACAAATCTTGAAGTGATTTGGAATCAAACTGGGGACCATCATTCTAAGTTTCTTGCTTTGGCTTCGATTCTTCTACGAAAATTGTACCTTTATTTTACTACAGTGGAAGATATTTTAACATGGTTGAATTAGGTCGTTTTGGTGGGTTTGAAATGTGTGCTTGATCAGACTTACGGACCAGAAGTGTAATTAACTTGGCTTGTACAAGCAGAAGCAATGTGATAGGAGTATTTGATGGGACATAGCAGAAGGCAGTAGCTGGGGCAGGGGCTTGGACCAGAGCTGAAGAAACTCAGCTGGACTTAATCCTTTTCCTCTGTGCAGCACTGGGAACTGAGTCAGAAGGCATTAACTGCAGCCAGGCTTTGTCAAAATGTCTTCAGACCATAGGGAGCCTCCAACCTTCTTCCCTTCCCGTTCCATCCTGTCCACTCTAAGTCCAAGCCTCTGTTTGACTCTTCTACCTCGTGGACTACCCTGGTGTCATCTCTAGAAGACAACTGGAAGACCTCAGGACCAACTCTATCTCACAGCACTTCCAAAGATTTTATCCTCCTCTGATCTGAAATCACAACACCAATGCAGATGGGCCAAGTCTAAGGCATGCTTTTAACACTCATCACCCCTTTTCTGTGTGGTGGAAGAAATGTAAGTGAAATGTAATGTGTTGACTTCTCCTGGAGCATATAAGGCATGCTGATTATGTGATTCTCCTCTCCTGTCCCTGACTTTTGCAGCTTTTGGCTGGATTTTATTTGCTTTCCCCTAATCCCTTTGAAAAATTTGGGTAGATTTTCTTTTGACAGCCACTGCTGCTGCTGTTTCTCTAGTAGGAAGCCATTTAAATACAATTTTATTGTTTTTTGGGCTCTGCCACCTGACTGGAACTGGTGGAAAAGGTATAACTGGGAGGAAGGAGGTGCCAGCAAGAGAGCAAAAGGAGAATGCTCATGAGGAGAGCCATGTCCTGCACCCTCATTCACTGCTGGTGTGCTTTGGCTGAGGTTAAGCAAGTTGCAAGAAGGACATGGGAGAGGGCAGTTGCTCACACAAACATCACTCTGCCAGGGGTTTTCACCCCTTCCTCTGTCTTTAACATCTGCTAGCAGGAGAAGCAGTTGTGAGGACGGAGATGCTGATCTGAGATCCAGTACAAAGAAGCCGGGGGGTGGGGATGCTCCAGGATCAGTTACGGCTGTGGTCAACCTCAGAGGAAAGCAAACAGTGGGAATAAAGGTCACAGAGGAAAGTGAGGATATCATCTTAAAGAGAGCCTCTGCTGCACAGGATTGTCATGTGCAGTGCTGCTGAGCATCTTGAAAAGCAAACCAATAGCATTAGGGTGGAGGAATTCCCACTGCATCCCCCTCCTCCAGCCCCCTCACCTCTGCCTCGAGATCAAAAAGGCAGCAGCAGTGCAGCCTTCTGTCTGCATGAGAACTGAGCCTGCAGAGGGGAGCTGCCACATGGGAAAGCTGCTCTCTGAAGACGCCTGAAAAATAAACAATGGAACATCAGCACAGTGTGAGGTGGTTACCTGGGTCTCAAAGAGAAGGAGGAAAGGAGAAATCATGTGTGATTGGGATAGGCAAGAGCCTGCCTTCCCCTCCTTTTGAATGGCACAGTCTTCATTTCCATGTTCTTATCAGACCCAGGGTAGCATTTGCAGGAAAAGCAGTTTGGTAGAGGTAGATGCTGCAGTCAATATAGTGCTTCAGGGATTACATTTTGTCAGGCTGTGCTTTCTGCTTTTTGAAGGCTAAAATGCCCCAACACAAACCATCCTGCAGTTTGCCCTGGGGAGCAGGACGTTAATGGGATGTGCCAGCAGTGTTTTCTCATCTCGAACACGTGATGGAAAAGATTGGGAGAACTCGAGGTTTTTCTGTCCCCAAATTCTTGGCATTAGCCTGACCTCTTGCTGCACCTGACAAAAATCTGTCTCAGTGGTTCGGTTTTAGTCTAACACGGTGATAGTTAAGGAGACCAAAGTGGTGAGCAGTTCCTGAAAGACACACTGGTGCCAGGTGCTTGAAAGGATATGTACAGGGCTGTTTTTTCCTCTTTCTCTGTCTAGGTTTCCCAGGAAGCTGTTTTGCTGCACATCTGGTGTTCCTGACCCACCGCATGGGAAGCCTTGAGTAATCCCACACTGCACTGAGCATGTTTGAGAAGTTTTGTATGACAAGATCGCTAAGTGTCCTGCCCTTTGCTCTGCCCCCTCTCGTGTTTGTCACATCTAATAATGGACAGAAATGTGGTGTGTGCCATTGAACATGGGGAATTTGTTTGTATTCCGTGTTTGCCACAGCCTTTTAATTTGAGGAGGGAGCGTGGGAGCAGGGAATGGCTAAAAACACTTTGGTACCTCTCTGCCGTAGGCCAGATACAGCTCTCAGGGAATGATGTGAACTTGAGCTGAAGTGTTGGCCTTTGGAGTGGCAGTCGTGTCTCAAGGGGCAGTCTTAAGTGCTTTAAAATGCTGTATCTATTTCACTGGTTGGGGAAGGTGTCTGAGCTAGGCTGCTGTCTGTGCTCTCTTATCTGGGGCAGGGGTATTGGGCACTGTGGTTTCCAATGAGGATGTTGTCACATTTTATTTTGCATGGGAAGTGCTGTAGAAAGATCTCTCAGGCTGTCTCCAGCCCTTAGCCTATGTGGGGTGCTCATCCTTTCTGTGAGCTGTGCTTGTGCTACTGCCAGGTATTGGGCTGCACTGCTGCAAACAAAGTGGGCTTTTGTCCTTAATCTCAATGTAGGTCCAATTTGGGCTTGTTGCTTGGAGACATCTCGTCTAGTTAGGTAACAATAATAAGGTGTAAAAGTGCAGGAGAATCCTAACTTGTGAAATCCTGATTCCATGCTCACATATTTGACTGATTGCTGAGTGTGTGTATCTGATCCTAATTTCTGTACACATGCTCTCTGTTCTAGATGCAGCAGGTTCACTTGTTCCAACAACCACCTCCCACGTTTTCTCTCTCTTTTTTATTCCTTCCTTGTGTGTTCAAAACATGGTGAGTGAATAAATGCAGCACAGCAGGTCTTTGGGGAATGTGAATGTTCGAGGGCTCTTTCCTGAAGACTTGTGAAACAAAAGCAAATTACAGAGGCCTGAACTCATAGAAGTTGCTAAAAAATATTGTTTTGTTTTTTTTTTACAAGGAGGGGAGAAATTAAGACTTAGGGTGGAAAAGATATGGGGGGAGATTATTTGTGGCCAGCTCCAATATTAGCCATTTTGGCAGAGTAAGATCAGGATTAGGTTGAAAACTTGAATTGTCTTTATTGCCTATTCCAAAGGAAAAAGGGACTGGTTTAGCTGGGATATTGGCAGGAGAGGAAAGCATACATAAGAAATTATTTCTCATGTGAGGCCTCTGTTCCCTCCTCAGCCTGTATAGAAGGGGACAGGGTCTACTTTTGGATACGTACAAGTATTCAGCAGTCAGCAGGGAAGCTTCCACAAGGCAAATAAAGTCCCTGACAAATCAGAAAGGCATCTGCCTTGTTCTGTAGGCTTTGTAGGAAGTGTGAGATCTTAAATGAGACATGGAAATTAGATGAATTGTGCCACTAGGATAACATTTTTGAGAAGCATCTGGTTCAGGATTGTACAATGTCTAGCATGGGTGCTTTCTGGGACAATTCCCCATCCAAGGCTTGGTTCCATTTGCTTTATGTGTAGCCCCTTCCAGGAGCATATTGCAGAGCTGTCTGAAATGATGGCAGTCAGACAAGAGGGGGATTCTGGAGCATGAGAGCTTTGTCAGGGTGATATTGCACCCAAGTGGAGGAGCCCTGCTGACAGGATAATTTCACTGCTGCTGGGACCTGGTGAGCATTTCCAAAGTTTTGTGTACACACTGTTTCTGTGCACAGGAGGAATGTCCTCTGGGAATGTCCTCCTGCTGAGGGCAGAACATGTGCCAGGATTAGTGCTGCTCTTGGGTAAAATCTAATGGTTGCATATTATCCAGAATATTTTAATAATATCTTTAGGGTGTTTTCTCTGAGACACACATTTTTGGATGACTGTTCTTATCTTTATTTATGTTTTCCTAAACTTGCTCAACATCTTTCTCACTTCCAGCTGGGAAATCAAAATACAACAAGCTTTTATTTATTTATTTGGTTTTTATTTCACCTCATGTGGTAGTTGTGGGCTTATTTTGTTATCTCTGCTGCACTCTGTGTGCCAATGACTGCTGAAATCAAGCAGTTTAATTGCAAAAATGCAGAAGCAGAAAAACACCGCGCAAACCCACCAAAAATATGTGGAAAAACCCACCCATTTTGTGGTGTCCACGAATATCTGATAATGCAGCATTTGCCATATGGGTGGGAGAACTGGTTAGGGAAAGGAATGTCATTTCATGGTCCAAGCTAGGTATTACAAGTAGCTTCCCTTTCAGATTTATACCTTTCATCCTCAGAGCTGTCAGGCTTCAGGCAGGAGCTTCTGCAGTGGGCCAGCCTTAGTCAGGGATAATCTGGCTTCACAGCAAACTGAGACTCTTTTTTCTGGATGACATAATTTTCTGTTTCTCTTCAAGAACTGGATCATTACTTTGGAATTTAAAGCCTTTCAATAAAGGGCAAGGGGAGGGAAAGTTTAAAACCGTGAGGGTGATGAGTCACTGGAACAGGCTGGCCTGAGAAGCTGTGGATGCCCCATCCCTGGCTCAAAGGTGAATATTTGTGATATTCTGTACAGAGCAGAGCCCTGGGTAACTCAGGTCAGTTTGGAGGTGAGGAGAAAGATGTGCCAAATCTGCCATCTTGTTTGACTTGCGTGTTATCCAGTTCTTATATCAATATATGACAACACTCACTTTCTTGGCTCTGCTATTATGAGCAAAATGTGTCAGACATTTTGTGGTAAGATGATGTTGGTTTGACAAAATCTGAGGGAATTTTTCTCCCTGTGCTCTTTCTGCTCAGTGTTTCTGTGTCCTGTGGATGCACATGGATTATCCTCCATAAAATTATTCTAATGTTAAGTAGAATGTGGATGGGATAAGGAAAGGAAGACTTTGAAGCAATGTGTTATAAGCTCATTGAAAGCTTGGTGCCTGATAAAGTTTCTGTTTTAAAAAGTAGGATAAATTCTAGACATTTTATTCCAATTTAGGATGAAATTGTATCAACATTTTAACATTTTCCATGGCATCTGGAAAATCTTATTGACCAAAGAAAATGGTCCAAGTATTATGGCAGAAATAATAGAAAGGGAAGAAAATTACTTTGGTAGAAAGGGAAAGAAAATTAATATTAAATCAAAATAATTGATACTGCAATCAGTATTGCTGCAAAAACCTGACAAGCTAGTGCATAATCAAAAGAAACTTGGAGAAAGACCTGTTACTTGTAATTAACTGTCTGAGCCTCTTACCTGTAGCTTGGGGAAGTAAAGCCAATAAGTGAGGGTGGCTGTTGGCAGCCAGTTCCAGGGTCCTGGTTTGATTGCAGTGGTAATTGGGGTGCAAGAATGGGGCAGCCTTTCCCAGGGAGTTGTGTAAGACCTTAGTGTACCTTTTTTTTATAATACACTTCACCCTTTTGAAAAGTAGATTTTTTTTTTTTTTTGAGAGGAAATACGGGCTTTTGGTTTGCATTTTGGAACTTGTCTTCTTTTCCAAAGGAAAACCTGGCACTGTGAACTTGCTAACTCCAGCAGGCATCCAACACGTGCTTTGGAGAAGGTGATTATTCTCTGTCACTGGGGCAGGTGTCTTTTCCTGTGAAGATTTTTGCTGCCATTAAGGAGTGATGTCCTAAAGGGGTTTGTATTTTTAGCAGCTGTGATTTATGTCCTGTGGGCTCTGTCTTTAAATCATGCCTCAAAGAGGGATAGGTTATTTTACAGAGAAACCCATAAAGTAATATATGCTTCTGGTGTGACTTTCTTTAAAGCTGTGCATTAATTCCTGAGAACTGAGGTCAGCCTGCCTGTGCTGAGATCTGCACGATGACATTTCCATACTGGGGCTCATTTCATGCTGCTGTGAGAAGCAGGAAGTAATATTTACCAGATGAAGATACATTGTACTGTTAATAATAATAACAACCAACTAATAATAATGCACTGCATTTTAGAAAATATTCTTTCTTACTTTGTCACAGAATACTGAAGACTTCCAATTTACAGAAAAAATAATGAGAATGCTGATGAGAATTTCGTTTTTGTAGGAATCAGTATCAGACTCTGGTACAGGTGCAAACCCTTGGTTGCAACTTGGTGGAAATCTGCTGTGTTGCTTGACAATTCTGGCTTTTGACCTGGAAATGTCCATGCTCTGCTGGTCTGGAGACACCTCCTCAGGGTGGGGAACCACCTGAGCTTTCCTGTCCCTCCTCAGCTTCTGTAAATGTTAATGCAGATCAGACTGAGTGGAGAGGAGGTGGTCTGTCTGTGACTCCTCTGTAATATTTCCTCCACTCCCCAGTACTCCATGCAATAGAGTCATAATTAACAGCTCTTCACAGTCTGACCAGGACATAAAACTGCTTCTGTGGTGAAGATTTGTAGGTAAGTTATAGACACCAACTCTTGGTGCTGTGTACTTCTCAATGACGTTATCCTGGTGGTTCTGATTCCACAAATAGAATTTGGTTTGTTATGGGTTTAAGAAAATGGTGATGTATCTCTGATGGATAAGGCATAGATGGAGGAGTATAAGAAGCCTGTAGATTTTTTCATGTGTAACTGTGGAGGCATGCTTTGATATCAGAGAATTGCTTTGTAAATGAAGTTGTAAGAAGCATTTAAATGTCAAGTATCCTTCATCTTGTTCACTCAAACACAGAATATTTATGAGAATACTGTTAATAAAGCATCTTTGCCTCTCTGACAGAGACTGGACATAGGCAGGGTATCTGAGAGTGCAAAGGACTAAAAGTGAGAAAAGGATGTTTTCAATGAATTACTTTGAATTTTTCTTGCATGCCCTTTTCTTTTAAGGGTTTTGTGAATTGCTCCAGCAATTTGCTAAGTATTAAAGGGAACAATGAACAGGGCCCTCTTTTTAGCAAGACAAAGAAACAAAGGTTTTAAGATTTTTCAGATTGCCTCAAAAATAGCTTGATGAAGATGGACATTATAGCAAATGAAATATTTAACTAGAGTGACCCTCACTGAAGTGATGTCAAGGGCAGTAAGTAATACAATTGTCACATTGTATGTAATCACTCCTTTGTAAGCTATTGAGGCACAATTATTTTAAGTAAATTGAAATGTCTAATAGGGACAACGCTGTTTTTCTTTAGCTGAAAATAGTAACATCAAATACTTATTTAATCTTTTAAATGTTGCAAGCTTGTAACACCAAGACTGGATAATTTTATTCTTTTGGTTTTATTCTTTCTAGCTAATATCTTGTCTCTGAAGCTTTCTCAGGATACAAGTATTTACCAGTTTTATCTCAAATGATGAAGTTATTAGCCACTTAAGTTGATTATCCCCCTGAAAAGATTAAAGAGGTTTCATTTTTTGAATGGCACTCTTGAGACTTGGCTCAAGTGTTCGTGATTTGGAGTAGCTGCGAAATTGTTGTAAGAAATATGACTCAAGAAAAAGCTTCTAAATTACCCAGACATCCAGGAAGCAGGTTTAGGTCCTGAGTTGCTCCTGCTGATGCAGACAGCAAATATTGCACTCCTTGTTCTGGAGTTGCAGCATGGCCTTCTGCATGGCCCTTGGGTTCTCCTTTTATTTCCAGGGATATGTCAGGAAAAAGGTCAGCCACACGTGTTCAGCACAGTCAGGGTTTGCTGTGAGAGTCACTGAGATAATCCTTGTGGCAGAGCCTTCCCCCACAGATCTGCTCTTAGGCTGCACTGTCTGGAGGCTCCTTGGATGGGATTTGCAGGAGCTGAGCCTAAACACCTCTTCTTTCAGAACTCTGGACTTCACTATTATGTGTGGCCTCCCAAATCCTTCATCTTTAGCTCTGGTGTTCCACTGGATTATTGTGTTTCAGCCTTTGTAAGATTTTATTCTTTTCAACAAACATGCTCTAAAATGCTGCCTAAAGTTCCACTCAGTGTCAAGGCTATTGGTGTGCCTAGTCCATTGCCAGGGGTGCAGCACAGAACTGTTTTAGATGCATCAAGGAAGATGCCCAGTTACTAGTTAAGTTTCTCTTTAAATGTTCAAAGAGGAGTTCTCTTGTAGTACTTCAGCATAATTAAAAAAAAAAAGTTCTCAATTATTAGTTATTCTAAAGCTCTCTTTGTTTATGAGGCTGTTGCTACCCTTTTGAATCCAATTATTTATGAGCAACATGTTTAGCACACGTTCTGGAGGGAACTAAGCCCTGTAAGTCAGACACTGACTGGTGTTTTGCTGTTGGTCCAGTGCCCAGTGTCAATGCCTGTGAAACTGCCTGAAACCTCTTACAGTAAATTTCCTGAATATATCCACAGTGAGCTGAAAAACAATGTTGTCTCACAGATGGATTTACCAGGGGCTAACCCCTCACACTGCCCTCTTCCCTCTGGCAGCAGGAGCCAGCCCTTTGACCTGTCACTGTAAAAGAAAGAAGCATCACTGCCTGAGCTTGGAAAAAAGAGAAATCTTAGCAACAACCTTCATAGCATTTGATTTTTATTTCCTCAGGGGCCCCATCACCAGTGGAGAGGTGCAGTCCCAGTGCACAGAGCAAGTTCTGTCACCTCAGCAGCATCCCTTGATGTTGTTCTGGGGACTCCATCTGAAGGAAGGACAGGAGCTGCTACAATTGCTCAGTAGAAGAGATTTCCCTTAAAGAATCGTGGGGAATGTGTGGACCAGCAGCTCTCCCTGAACCTTTGCCCTTGCCTTGTGGACCTTTTGTGATTCCTGTTTTCAAGTTAGCAGGAAACTTGCAGGTCAGCTGGGAAGTCTCTTCCCTGATGAGTACTGAGCCGGCAGCTTCTGAGCTTTTGGTATCAGAAGCAAAGTTGATGCTGACTGACCAAAGTTGGAGTGTCTCCTCTTTACCTGTGCTTTGCCACTGCCTTTGATAGCCCCCACAGAAGGGCCTGTGGGCTTTGTGTGGCTCTGGCTACAAAAGCCAGAGCCTGACCCTGATGAGCTTAACAAACCCAGATCCTCTGGTATCTTTGTGTGACCCTGATTTAACAGGGCCCTTCTAAGCCCTACCATCCTGATCCTTACAATGTCCTGACTAATCAGATTAACCCCAAATCTCAAGTTTGTTCTTTCTCCTCACAGGTAAAGAATACCATTTTTCCTGAAAGAGATCATTTTCAAATACCCATTTATGAGCGTGAGTTGAATAACTAAAAAACATTTTTAGTTTCATCAGACAGAGGGATGAGTTAGTAAGGTGGAAATTGTTAAATAGCAGTATCATTTGATTGAAGGGCAGTATATGCTGCTAGGTTCTGAGATTTTTCCCTAAAGAAGTTGAAAACATGTCAGATTTCAGCCTGAATCCTTATTTCTCCAGATGAAAATCTCAGTCCTATGCTACCAAAGCCTTTGCAAGCTTTTCTTACAAGCACATTAAACCCTAGCGTTGCCGTATTTCATTTGGCAATAATTATGTCCTTTGCCTCTGTTCTGGATAATATTTAGCTTTATCATCATTATTATTACTTGCTACTGTTCTGCTGGGAGCAGTAGTTTGCATTTAATTATGGATCACTTGCAAATAACCTATGTGGCCCTGATTCAGCAAACACTTTTAGCAGGTGTGTAATTTAAAAGCAAGTGAATGAGCCCTTTTAAGTCCATGTACCTCATATCCTCTGCTATATTTTGTGCCTGGCATGCACTGATTGCAGGAACCCAGACCTAAAAGATGTCTGCATGCGGGTAGGGACTGTTGAGTGTTGTTCTGGCTCCACGACCTCATAGGTGTGACGCTGAGGCCCCAAATTGCCACACATCATACCTGAAATTATCACCTTAAATGGCTCTGAAATTGCACCTGGCAACCCATTAGCATTAGATAAGACTCCAGGACTTTGAGGCTTCTTAGAAGGGACAGCCATACTTTTTGTCTGCTTAGGACAAAGTAGAACCCTCTATCTTGCATGCTTCCTTGCCTCAACATAAATTTTAGTAAGAATCATCTATACCAGAAGTAAAACTTGGCTAAATGACCTACCAGGCAGCAGGATATGTCAGGCACATTCACAATATTGTATAATTTAATTGGCTAGTTGGAAATGCATAATAAAATACAGGGTGTTTGAGTTATTACTTAGCTGCCTATGTAATTACTTCTGTTTAATATTTAATTGTGTTGATCTTTCTGTCTTGTCTTTGTTCCACACAGAAAATAGATCCCCCTTTTTGTCTATTCACAGGCACTGGGCTACTGGGTAGCAGGCTTTGCAGCTAATCTTCCTGATTGTTCAAATGTCACCGTAAAATATTTAGCATCTTGATAACTCCAAAGCTATCAAAACAGATTGGATGGTAACAATTAAAATTATGCTAACATCACTAAAACAGATATAACGGAGTGATGCTTGTTAAGCACTTAATGATCCCTTTCTCCAAGGAATTCCATTTCAATTTCTTTATGCTGCCTGATTGCTTTACTGCATCCTGCAGGTTTTGTGCACTGCTGCTCTGTGTAATACATATTCAAACCCTTCTCTGCAGCTCTCATCATGCCAATCAAGGATGCAAATGGAGCCTCTATGACTGTGTGATCAGAATTTCTTGCTTGTTTGCAAGCCCGTAAATAATGGAGTGAATAAGGATCTGATGTGTAACAGTATAAAAGTAATCAGACCTTGTATCTGGCTGCTAGTAAACATCAGTATGGCCCTGATCCAACCACTGCTGTAATCAATGGGAGGCTTTTATTGACTTTAATGGGAGTTGAATTAGGCCTTGTCTGTGGTTTGAAAATTCAGCTGCAGATATTGGGGCTGATCCTTGGCTGGTGTAACCTGGCTTTGTGCTCCTGGAAATCAGACAGCTGATGTGACTCACCCTGCTGAGGATGTGGCAGGCAGCACCCTTCCCTGAGCTGCTCTCAACCCCACACACACTCCAGCTTTCCATCTGGGGGGAGCTCTGCTTCATTCAGCTCTTCACTTAGGAGTTTAAACTGCTCACTGAACAGTGTTTGAAATGTGTAATTATCTTTGGAAAAAAATATTTCACTTGAAAGGGATTCTAATAATCATTATTTTGAACTTCAGTAGTTTGACATTTTCATTGTTTATAAAGGAACAATATCTATTGCTTTTGCTTTACTTTGGCTGCAAGGGAAAAATGAGCCTAATTAGCAAAACCAAAAATAAACGAAGTTGATCTAAAAAGCAGTTCTTACAAATTTGCAGACCTTTCCTTGCAAATGCTGATATGTAAAATTATAAAGGTTTTATGAAATGTCCTTGCTTTGGAGTTTGGTAGGGATGAATGGGTAGAGAAGATAGTAACTCTGAGTGGATGAAAGGCTTTTTCAGTGTAACTTTTGGATTATGTACACCATGAACCACTTAGAGTTGTGAGACCCTTCCTGATTATTAAGTACTACAACGAGTATAAACGACCCTGTAAAATTCTTTGAGCTGATTCTTATTCTGGCTTCTGTGCTTTGAAAGCATATAGAAAATACATCCTTTGGGAAGTGCTCTGGCCAGCTGAGCTCTCCAAGGATAAGCCTGAAAGCATGCCAGATTGATGTTCTGGAGCAGCTCCAAGAAAGAGCTGCCAGTGTGTGGTGGCAACTGCACCTACCCTGAAATTCAGGGAGGGAAATGTGTGCCTACCTCTGTGCTG
Source organism: Climacteris rufus (assembly GCA_013398175.1). NCBI lineage: Eukaryota > Metazoa > Chordata > Aves > Passeriformes > Climacteridae > Climacteris > Climacteris rufus. Next base: position 368,882 of record VZRZ01001712.1, on the reverse strand, counting down.
GGGATGTGTTTATAGGCTCACTCCTCAACAGTGACAATCAGCACTGTTGCTGTTTCCTTCAACAGGGTGATGGTGATTTATGCCAGCTGAAAATCTGGGTCTCCACCTCCTTATGCATTCACAGGAAACAGGAGGTTCTGCTAAGCTTTACAGGCTTTAATTTGTCTCTTGTTTTATAAAATCCTGTCTTTGGAGATAAGTTCCATGATAACCCCCTTTTAAAAATGGTGTTTTGCCACTTAGCTGTTTTCTGTGTTTAGAAGTGTTTTATTTACAATAGATTAAAGCAAGAAGGTAAAGTGTTTTTTATTTTCCTGTTTTCCTGTGTTATGTATTCATAGGCTTTAACGTCTGCCCTCCATTCCCTTCCTGGGTTCATTCAACATCAAACCAAACAGGAATAACCTTGGGTGTCATGGCTCATCTTTGCCATGCTATGTTCTTCTTGATCATTTGACTGAAGAGTATTTGTTTGTAGATGAAAATTACCACTGATTTTTCTTTTTTCTGTGGTGACTTTGGAGATGCACCTTTTATCTTTAAGGGTTTCACTTCATGGTGATATTTAAGAAATAAAGCCAAACTCAGCCAAAACAGAAGAATTGAAGAGGCCCAGTCATCAGAGGGGAAGAATATAGCCTGACAGGTCTGCAGTGTAAGTATGGTTGCAGAGGTGTGTCACTTTATTTTAATTAAACATCTGTGCTTTCTCACCCACTCATGTTCTGCTGATCTTCTTCTGAGTAGGAGGATTTCCTCATCGATGCTGTTTACTTTTTGTTCATTCATATTTGAGCTTACAAATTGTTTGAAAGCAATTTAATTTTCACATAGAAATTTCATACAGGTGGAGGCTTCTCTGTGCTCGGGAAAATGTGAACAGAACTTACACTGCAATGTTGATTTTAAAGTTCTGGACTATGGAAGCCTCTAAAACTGTTCACCTCCTCATTTTCCATGTTGTATTTTTTCATCACATGGATATTTTGTTGTCTCACATCTATTTCCTGAAGAGCTCGTTCTGTTTCCCATCAGCTCCCAGTGTCTGTTTGTCCTTCACCTCCTCGGGGGACTCTGCTTGGTACCTCTCCCTGACCCAGTCTGTTTGGTCTCGCTCTGCCACTGTTCAAAGTTCAGGCCACAAAGACTTTGCCCTTGTCATCTCCATGTGCAATTAGCACAGACTGCCAGACAGGAGCTGTAACTCCCACTGCTGCTCAGGGCACCGGGAGCCTGCCCGTGGAGTTCGGTGGGGTTAGCGTTTGGGCACATCAGAGCCTTGCAGTGCAGCGTAGCTTACCAGTAATTTAGAATATTAGATGGACAAAAATGTCATGATTAAGTCCTTAGGAGCTTGTAGGAAGCTTTTTTTACACAGCCACTCCTGGTGTGTTGAGATTAAATGTCCTGTCAGGCTGGACGTGTGTACACTTCCAGGCATGAGCTGACCTCTCCAGTAGCTGTAATTAGAAACAATTTTCAGATTTATATGAGGAGTTTTATTTCATAGTGTGCACATACAGTCCACCCAGAGCAGAAATTCTTTTCACAGATCCAACTTGTTCTCTCAAATGCAACTACACCTCCAGCTGTCTTCAGAATACTCTGTGCTGTCTGTGAGAGCTGTAAAATAACTGCAAGCTTATAAATTCACCTTTTTGCAGTTATTAAATGTGCTTTACCCTTCCAGCCTGTTGCTGTGGAGATAGGTACAATATAGGAACCTTGGCACTATGACAGGCAATTAAAATACCAAGATGTTTAGCCATGTATGAGTATTTTCACACAGTGAGGCCTCTAAGCTTAGCCTGCTGCTGACATTGTTAGTTATTGAATCAATTGCATGAGATGAAGTTGACAGGTGTAATTATATATTTCTATGGTGATTATGTATGGCTTGTCATAGAGACCAACATGCCTGTAACTTTGGACTCATTTAGTAGTCATTTATTGAGTGAAGTATTGGAGTTGGCACACCGTTTACAAGGGAAAGAAATGTAAAACAAAACAGAAGTCCGTTTGAAAATATAATTGATTCATTAAAACATTGACTAGCACTTGATTTTAGTACATGGAAATACATCTTTCCATATTTCCTAGAGATCTCTGTTATTTAAGCACGTTCTTGCACCCTCACTTTAACAAAAGAATAAAGCTCATGTGAGGAGTTAAGGGGAACCCGGATCTCAGGTCTTTAGCTGCCATTTCCCAGGAGAAGTTATGGAGTTTACTGGGACCAGATGAACATGGGACTATTTTTAAGTGTTGGTTGACTTCTATATTATATTCTGTATTGGTATTCTTGTTAAAAGAGATCAAAATCCTTCAAAACAACCTTCTCTCTATGCACACACACACTTGCATGATATTCTTTGTGGTAACTGTTCTTCTAAATGTGTTAAATATTATGCAGGTATTTTTGGAATACATTGGAGTGAGACTTGGACTGTTCCTGGAATTCCTCATTCATTTTTCTAGATAAAAATTTCTCTGTGTAGTGACATCACCCAAAGCTTTTCTATATTATTTCCCATATAGTTCTCCCTGGTATTTTGTGCCACCCTGGTGATATGAATGAAACGTTTCTGCTTCTCAAAATGAGAGGAGGCAGAGAGAAAGAAAACATTGCTCTCAGTTTATTAAAAGGTCTTTGAACTTGGCTGAAATCAAGCAAGCAATTTGACTCCCTTTCCTTAGCTACATCTCTTTGTGATACAGCTGTTACCCTACTCTCAGCAATTTGGATGTGTAAGACAGGTATCTGAGATAGGATTTTGATGGTGTTTTTTAGTTTTTTTTTAAATTATTTTCTTTTTAAGTAAAAGAGGAGCTGTTTCTACTGACTGCTTTGATAAGAGGAGTTCACTGTCTTTTGGAGAAAAACAGGATCTGTGTTTTCTCAGGTCATCTAGGATGGGCTGAAAAATGCAATCGGAATTTGTGAACATAAATAATAAAAATCCTAGTTTCCCCTCATTTTACAGGGTGCAAAGAGAACCTTTTACACAAAACTTCCATTATGTTCTTAATTAAACATCACAATTTTTTTTTTTTTTTTTTTTTTTAACCAAAAACTGTTTCTCACAGCTTTTGTCATAGATACGAGATGATATCTATGAGATAGATAGACTGGAGATGGCTCCCAGAAAGGAAATGTTTCTAAGAACTAAGCAGTTCCCAAGACCCTAAATCCTATTTGGAAGGAACAGCAACTGACTTGTCACTTAAGCCAGATCAGACATAGGGAAAAGGCTGAGGTTATTACTAAAAGCCTGAAAGCTGGGGAAAACTCTATGTGAAAGAACACTGAGAATTGATGAAAAATAAGTCAGTTTGATTTTAAACTAAAAATGACTCAACAAACCATAATTAAAAACAGTCTTCTGAAACTCAGGAATATTTTTTTGTTTGCATAAAGGCTCAGCACTGCCCTGTCCTTTTCAAGGTTGAGAAGGTTTTTTCTTTTCTTTTCCCTTTCTATTTCATGGTGTTCACCTCATCCCCCACTGCCCCTTTGGCCAACTTCACATCTTGAAAGCTGGTCCTGTAAAAATACATTTGGGTTAGTACCAACTTCTGCTTCATTTTAAAGACCAGACTGTCAGCAATTTTTACAATAGCAGGAGGTATGAGAATAGTTGCTGCTTCAAGATGGGAGTCTCATTTTCTTCCTTATAATTGTGACTGCCTTGTGTGGATTTAACCAAATGATGAATATTTATAAAACTGTCCCTTGGAATCAGTAGTTAAGCTAGGTTCAAACTCTAAAAAGTGGATGCAAATCTAAACTTGGAAAGTTTCATCCCAAAGTTTAGAAGAACTTTTTTTTCCCAGTCTCATCTGCCTAGAACACAGTGGTCATAAGATTTCCAGTAGGAAGCATTTGGGTTAATATCTGGCTTTCTAATCATGTGCTTGGAAGGACAGCTTTTGTTGCTGTTCCAGAAAACTTCCCAAGCGTGCAGTAAAATGCATGTGGTTCCAAAAAAAATATCCTGAATAAAGTGATGTCTGGTGAATTGCATTTTTGGTTTTCTATCACTAAGCTAGAGTTTGAGGGCTTTTTTTTCTTGCAATGAAATTCCATTTAAGTAGAAGAATATTTGATGTTGGAAGAGATCTCTGTAGATCATCTCATCCAACCTTCCTGCTCAAAGGAGGGTAAATTGGAGCAGGTTGCTCAGGATCATATCCAACTGCATTTGGGGTATCTCCAAGGATGAGGAAAGTTCACTTTAGGTGTCCTATTCCAGTGATAAATCACTCTTACATAAAAGTTTCTTATGTTGAAATGATATTTGCTGTATTTTGGTTCATGTCCATTGCCTGTCTTCCTTTCACTGGACACCATGGAGAAGAATCTGGCTGTCCTTTCCTCCTCCCATCCATTTATAAAAATGGGTAAGATGCACTCCATGTGGAACAATCCCAGCTCTCTGCTTTTTCTGTCAGATGCTCCCTTGCACTCTTTGGGACAATATAGAGGAGAAATACCCATTTTCTGTGTGACTGAGAAAACTGTTTTTACAGGGGCTGAGGAGAGGAGCAGGTTAGAGATACTGTGAGAGAGCAGAGGGTGGTGGGGGAGCTGCAGATGTGTTTCAGTGGAGCCCTTTTGAGGCAGCCACTGCCTGCAAAGTTCAGGGTGGAACCAGCCCTCTTTTGGACACAGATTAGCTGGGAGCTCAGGGGCTGATGAATACCAATGCCCTAAGGCAGACCTGAAAATTTATAAAAAGACCTGCAATAAGCATGAGGAAAAAAGGAAAGAAGCATCTAATGGAGCTTCCTGGCACTTTGTCCTGCTCATTTCATTTGCTCCAGCAACGTATCTCCCTGGTGTTATGGCAAACTGCTTTCTATGAGCAGCTTGGCTGCCTCTTCCCAGATGGACTGCACAGCTCATTACCAAAGAGGGGGTAATGTATTTTCCTAATCTGCAGTTTCAATGCCCTCCTGGATAGCCCTAAAACCAATGAAACTCTGTGTGGAGGACAGGAAATAGAGCACAAGCCTTCACGGGCCAGTCAAGACCACACATCCCCTTGCTGTCATCACAGTATGGCCAGCTCAGAAGCTGAAGGTGAAATTTACTCAGGATAGGATATAAGCAAAGGGGAAAATTTGCTTTTCCCATGTACACTCTGTTTGCATACACTATTTATTTCTGACTTTAAAGCAATTCCTTGTGTTTTGTTCCAGCCTTGACCATATGACTCCAACTGCTCCCATAACTCCTGTTGCTGATGCTCTAACATGATGCAGCCATAAACTGGATCTTTCTTTTCTTTTAATGTACATATTTTAATTATCTAAAGACTAAACTTTTGAATACCATTTCTCATTTACACACTGAATTCGAGGGTAGGAAGCAAGTTCACTTATTTAATATTTGCTTTGAGTTGGTGATTAGTCATTGCTCTTAATTATTTTTTACCATTACCACATGAGCGATCAGGAAATTAACTGCTGTCTCACACTTTCAGCAAGTTAAAAACAGCCTAACTATGGTATTTCCTTATTGACTTTTTACTTGCCCTTGTGCAGAATGTTTTAAGGTTGCTCCTCTTGAGTCGCCCACCTCACAGCTTGAGTAATGCCACAGCTTTTAAAAATGTTTCCCTTCTGACTTGGCGAGGTGATGAAGACAAGTAAAGTCATCCAGCATAAAAGGTATACACGAACAAAACATGAATTGAAGGTGTGGGTCAAGTTACAATCCAAACAAGGAGAATATTAGAAGCAGTTTTGGAGACTGAGGAGACCAGTCCTGTGGTACACATCTGCAATGAGAAATAATACCATCCTGGGATTCTGTGTGATGTTTACACATTGATAGCAAATCCTCTTAAAAAAAGTAAAAATAAATGGTTTGCTGCCCCTTTTCTGCTGATGTTTTCCTTTCATCTTTTCATTCCTTTTCAAATTGGTAATGATTGTAAATCGCTCCTTGCCACAGAAAGTGCTGTTTTCCAAGAGCAGTGATTTGATTCTTGTAATTTTATTTATTAGTTAAATTCAATAAGTGCCCAACCTATACTCTAAATGCCTTTTAAAAATACACTAATAAACAGCCCTTGATTGCTTTTTGATTGAATTGCAGATAATGATATTTATATCATCAGTGATTGAAGTTAATAAGCCTTCCTACAGAGGCGTTTCCAGTGCAGACACCAAGCTCTGTGCTGTGTCTGTCTTCTTGCAGTCACAAGATAAAGATGAGCATGATGGTGGCTTTCTCTGTACCCCTGCAATCTTGGACTTCTTGAGCTTTAACAGATAGGCTGACATCACTGCAATTATTTGACTGGTATGACAGATATTATGTGCTGTGACAGATATTTATCGGTGCAAGTAGTAAGAGTTGCAGGGTTGGATCAGAAACTGCTACGCCAGGTGTAACTTGCGTCGCTGAGCAAATGAAAATGGTGTGCAGGTCTTTTCACTTCATGTACTTTTTCTGCATGTTTTTAGATGTGAATCCTGGTTTCTTTGAAGTCATGGGCATTATGTTTTTAAGGGTTAGGATTTGGGCACTGCAAAACTGAATTGGAGCCGTCACTAGACACAGCCCGGGTGATTTTGCAGCACCTTTATGTCTGCCTCGTTTTTGGTGGGTTTGAAGAGAGGTTAGTAAAGAACTGAATGGAACTATGATACTCATGTCAGGGCTAGGAAAACACCCAAGGAATATCCTGCAAGACCTTATGCTTAGCCAGCTGTGGAGTGACCCAGCAAGAGGGAAGATGCAGGAATTCCTCTGCATTACACCAGTGTGTTTTAAAAGGCTCCTGGGCCTTGTGTGAGGCACAAGGCAGCATTTTCTGCTTGGGTGACACAACAGCCACAGACTTCTCCAGAAAGTGACATCTTTTGACCCACGCTGGAGGTCAAAGCCAATGTAACACAGGCAGACCACATTCCACAGAGGTGATAATCGCTGGTGTTCACTGCATGGGGCACTCTAATAGGAAAACAACTGCGATGGTCTGTGGCTTTCTAAATCTTACAGCTCCTGAAAGGTTACATCAGTTCTAAAGGAGAAGAAATACTTTGCAAGTGTTGCTGCAGGGAGATTTTTTCTCAGTAACCAAACGTAGATGCTTTCTTGCATTTATTTTACTCTTTAAATCAGTGTATTAATGGCATGATATTGCTTATAAAATGTGTTGCTAGCCAGTCTAATTGAAAACTTTGAGTAATTTGAAATCAAAGGGAGTCTTTGTTTAACTGGCAAACGGCAGAAGGACAAACTCTTAGCACCACCCTGTTACATCCCGAGCTGAAGTGAAAAGGCAGCTTACAAACTGCATGGGCTTGTGTGTGAGGTGAGAGTAGGCTGGTGCTGTAGCTGTGTTCCGCTGATAATACCTGTTAATCCAACTTTTGAATTGAGACTTTCCAGATAATGCATCAGGCCCTGTGACATCCTGTAGGTGACATAATATTATCCTTGCAATTTGTGCTCTTCAGCAAAGGTGACCCCCCAGGTAAGACCAAAATTTTTAGTTTTAAGGCTGAAGTTTTAGCTGCGTCTCTGACTTGCTGAGAACTGGAAGTGCTGCCTTCCTTCTTCTCATTTAAGGGCTGGTGACTTCCACTTCAGATGATTTGGATGTGATAGCAAAAGGCTAATACATTCTTACAGCTTCTTGCTGCTGAGCTGGGGTGTAATTGGACTAGTTTTTCAGTGGTTCAGATGTCAGCTGGGTGTGGGCTGGAGTTCACTGCTACCATTTATTTCAAAGGTTTTCAGAGCTGGGCTTCTGGGCCTTATTTATGTATTGAAGTCAGTGTAGTGATTTTTTTTTTCAGCGTATCTGCAGTTGATTCAGAGATCTAGGGGGAACTATTGGGAGATGTGTGACCTCTCAAGCCCTGATTCTGTGTACCTTGTGTAGCAGAGCTGGAAGGATTTGTTCTAAAGGTTGGGAAGAGTATTTCTCAGGGCCAATACTTAATGCCCCTCTCAGCTTCTTACTAGTTGAAAATTAGGAACTCTGAGCACTTTTATTTCTAATGTGTTTTTTCTATTTGACTTGAAAATAGCACTGTGGATGTGCTGACCAGCCACTACTTTTTTTTTTGTTGTTGTTTTTTTCCCTAAAAGAAAAGGGAGCTTTTAACATGCTTTCATGTGGCTCTGATTTATACTAGAATTTGCAAATTAAGTCTGGTGTGATTCTCATCTACTGCTGTGCTCCTCCTGGGAGCATCTCTTCAGCAGATGTGGCATGGAAAGATCTGGTGACTCTGCTTGAGGACAGCAATGAATGGCAGCAGAGGTTGTGATCTGCCACCAGACTCAGAAAGGCAATTTGCCCATTCTTATCTAAAAATAGTTTTTACAACCATCATAATTGCAAAATACTATAGTCTAATATTAGACAAAACTGAAACTTCTCCTTTATATCTGTCTGTTGAAAATTGTACTCACTGCTTTTAAATTATTTTGTAACAGGATAATCCAAGAGGTACCCAACTCTGGGGCTTCTCCTGCTGGTTGCACCTCTTCAGTTGAAACTGGAGCCACACACCATGACTTCTCCTAGCATAACTTGGACCTTCTCTGATCAGTACTTAAACACTTAGTTTGGGGAAAAAAGTAATCTAAGACATCAGAGATTTCTATCTATGTTGTGTAAAAAGAAATTATATATTTTCCACATTATTGCTTTTAACTGCTATGGTGAGAAGTGCTCCCAGAATCAGAAGGCAGGATCTAACACACAACACAGGTTTTGTTTTTTCTTTCTCTTTTTAAAATTACTCAGATAGTTACAGGGAATGGCTGAAAGAATACAGGATAATAGAAACAACCTATACTACATGTGGTTTAACATACATATAGCCTCCTTTTTGAGGAGTAAGAGCTAAATAAATTTTGTGTAAAACACCAAGTGAAGATGTAGTGAAGATGCCTCTTGTGCTGCTCAGGGAGGTGACAAATGCTGGGAGACTTGGGGCCTCACCTTCCCTTGTGGTAACTCAGCAGCCCAGGAGCTGCTCAGGGCTCCTAGCTGGAGCACACTTGGGTGTTTTTGCCTTGTCCTAATCCTGCCTTACCCAGAGTGAACTTGGCAACATCAGCAGAGTAATCAGCAAGGTAAGAACTGTGTTATCCAGGAGCTTGGATGTTGGAGCAGTGGAAACGACAGTGTGTGACTTGTGTAAGGTCTGGGGCGGCTTTGATTTTTTTTTTCTAAGGAGAAAAAAAACTCCCTTTGAAATGCTGGTTTTGGTTTTTTTTTTTCTCAGAAGGATACTAAAATACAGCACTATCTCTGAGATCAGCAGACACAGTAGCTTTGGTACCAAGTTCTGATGAAAAACAGATTCCATTGCAACTGATCCACTACTAGAAATGTGAATCATATCTCTTTCTACCAGTGGTTTTTCATACCATTTCTGGCTCTGCATAGTATTATCTTGTTTGACAAATACCCTGAGACTGCATGAAATGAATGCATTATGGAATTTGTGGTGCAGCTCTTAGGAAATAAAAAGCATATTTACGAATCCTCCTTTTGCACGTGCAAAGGACGTGCCTGGACATGGACGGATGGGCACGGAGCTTTGGCACGTGCTTTAAACAAGTACATGGGATTGATTAAAGGTTAATTATCAGCCTTGAGTGCAATGCAGGGCTGTGTTTACACTGCACAGTGATGGAGTGTAAGAAGGATGCTGTTCTGGAGTCTGGAGTTCCCTCTGCTCTCCTCATTGCTCTGGGAATGAGTCTACACTGCTGACAGTCCTACCTGCACATCCTTGGCTTCTTTCTGCCTTTTTCTGCTCTCTGGATGGACTGTGGTTCTTTCTTTTGCTTCTCTGCTATGACAGGGGCAGATGACACAATTTCATGTCTGTGGATGGTGCATGGCCATGCTCTAAGGGACTTGGTGGCTTTCTGCACGTGGACAGGTTCTGGTGCTGTCTAGGCCAGCAAGTTGAATTTGCTGATTCCCTTTGGATCTTGTGGTCTACAAATCCAGGTTATAACACATTGTGTCAGACAAATGAGAACCTGAACTAGAGAATTTCATCCAGCTAATTTGTTGATTTTACTCTATTATTTTTGTCACAAAGATTAGTTTATATTATGTGTTTGAAGAGCCTAAAAGTAGTTTTGTTACTACAATGTGTAGTGGATGCAAATATTTAAATGTGTGTCTGGTTTTTGGTGTTTTCTAATGAAACAGAAGTCTAGGAAGATCTTTGTGGATGATTAGAGCTTATCCAGGCTCTTTATAGCTGTCTGAAAACAGAGACAAAAATATCCATGCTTTTCATTTTTGTGTTTATTAATTTTATATTTAATATTTATTTTTATTTATTCTCCATACGTAGCTGACTTTACACATCTTATTATAAAGAATCAGCATTTTGTGTGTTTTTGTTTGTTTGTTTTTCTGTTATAAAAATGGTGGTAGTTTAAAATATTTTCTGAGTCAAAGGTCTTATTTAACTTTGTGACCTGGGTGCAATTTAAAATGAATGATGATATTCTGTGACTTCTTACATTTTGGCTCACAGTCTTTAGATGCTTTCATTCCTGCACCTGCCATCCATTAGGAGACCTCCTTCTGTGATCTTTCATCATTCAGAATATATGATGATTTTCTTAAACACTTGGCCTAATTGGGAGTGACTCTTGCTTTAAAATATATGGTAGTATTTGTAAATAGCAGACGTTGGGCAGGCTTGAAATAAATACATGCAATTTGGCAGGAATTGTTAAAAAATGCAGAGCCACAAAACATTTAAATTACTTTCAAAAGGGGCCTGTTGTACACAGGACAGAGTAAGCACACTGTGTTTCTTGGATAGTTTGCTGGTACAGGCTCAAATGCAACAGAGATCTACTGATGTCAGACTTTGTCCGTCACCCTGCTGTCTGTCTTCACACCTTAATAGCAAAGTACACTGATTACAGTGTTGCATAAAAGAGCATCATTTTCATGTAATACAAATAAATCCCTCCTAATCCAAGATCCCAGTTGCTGTGCATACTGCTTTGCAGAGCAACTGGAATATATGGAAGAGGGTTTGTGCCCTTTAAAATCAAGGGAGAATACAGAAGTGAGAATACATGAGTGCCACAAATGTTTTTATGAATTGAAATAGCTGCACATGCCCTCTTCTGGTCTTTTTGTTGGAAGCCAAATCCAGTACTTGTTGTTTTTATATTTTCTCATAGCCTTGAATTTCCATAGTCACATCACAAGAGAGTTCTTTCAGAACCATGGGTAGATGGTTGGAAACCCAGAAATTAAAAGAAAGGCATAGTTTTGCTTAGCACAGTGGTATCTCACACAGCATGAACTCACAGAATGTGTAAAAAAAAAACCCCATGAAGAGGCAAACCATAACATCTGTCATGCCTAGGTAGAAAAGTCTAAGTCAAGCATTGAATTGCATCCTTAAATCTGATGTGGGCTTAGGTCAGAGTTTAAATCTCCAATGGACTACGTTGCTTTTTCAGTATGACCTTTTCCCAATGCCATAGGACACTAAGAATGTCACCATTCCCTGGTGGATTTTCCTTTGAGATTTTTATTGTTAGCTTTAAGGAATAAGATGTGGGAAAAAAAAAATCTTATTTAAAGTTTATGAAGGTTCAGGCCAATCTAAAACAGAATTGTGAAGAGGATCATGTCGCTGCTAACAGAATAGAAAGCATAAATTCTATTCACTAGGAACAAATGTAGCAAATTTTTTGGAAGGTGATTTTTGACCCAGTATCAATTATGACCTCTCTTGTGAAAGAATATTTATGGACTATTAAATTCTTATATCATTTGGCTGTTGTACACACAAACTGATCCCTCATGCTAAAAAAATCCTTTCTTGAATTTTCTTCATGGTTTAAGTGCTGTTCCCTAATACTCCTTCAGCCCCCATGCATATGGGGTTCTCTATGAGAAGTCACAAATAGATTTATCATTTCTGGCTTTCTTATGGGAAGAGTCATTAACTTGATTACTATTGAAGTCAAAACTTGGAAAACTTTTTCAGTTGGTTGAAACAATAATAAAAGTTTCACAAATAACTAACTTGTGTCTAGCTCAGATGAAAAAGAAGCTGAAGACTGAAACCACAGAGCAAAAATATTTTTATTGGAAAAAATAGCTGATACTACAAAAGAGCTTATTGGAAAAAATTGCTCGAGTGGTGATTTGTTGAAGATGAAGTTCAGGGAATTAGGAAGTAAAGTTGGTAAAATGAAAAAAAGCTGCTAAAACTGATGGGATCCCAAATGTATTTGCTGCAGTGCAGCTGATGGTCCAGAGGTGTATCTCCTGTGACTCCAGCTATGGAAAAAGTCCTTCAGTAAAACACATGGTGCTTTCTAGCAGCAAAGGAGCAAATCCATTTTGTGGCTGACAGTAATGAAGTCCAGTGACTACTCCATAACAGAAAAAGATTTTAAAGCGTGAGTAATAAACAGCGATAAATGTGTGTTTTTAGCAGATGTATTTATTTGGTCTGTGTCTTATTGGGCTGCTGGTTTGGCCAGCCCTTGGCAGCAGAGGTGGTTACATGTGCCACAAATGAGATAGTGTTGAGGGGAAGGCACCACCCCAGGCCAAACCAGCATCCTGGAGGCTTCCCAGGACAATCCTGCTGTTCCAGCCTGCCTCAGCAAACCCTGGGTATCCTGAGAGTACACCTGGGATGGCTTGAGGGTGCTTCTTATTTACAAGGTAGTAACCTTGTTCTTGGCTAAATGAACACTCCAGTGTTTGGTTCATGTAGGATGTGTTACAGCTGATCACAAGAGACACCTCTGAGTTATGTCGTGGCTTCATACAGAGCTTTCCCATGATCAGATCTTTTGCTGTTTGCAAGGTTGCTCAGAGCAGTGAGATGGCCCCATTGGAAAGGGGCATGATGGACCTGGGCATGGATCTCCCTGTGCTGCCAAAGACCCATCAAAGGAGCTGTGCCCAAATCCCCGAGGGCATTTTGCAACCTGGTTTCATGAGGAGCTAAGTGCAGTCATGTTCTCTTCTGGCCTTTCTGTGCTCCAGCTCTGTGTGAGGGAATGTGAGGAGGGCACATTGCTGCTTACATGACTTACAAGAAAATAAGTAAATATGCAAAAAAAATTAGGGATGTTTTAGCTTATATTGGTGTACCTGAGGTACCCAGATGGCTGGTTTTATTATATTGTGAGATCTGACAAATTTGCTGGAAGATAGTGTAATTCAAAATGCAGTGTGAAGTCATTTCAGAGGTGCCAGAGGCAAGAGCTAATGTGTGTGATTCTCTTGTCTGGTTCTTGATCAGGTCAGCACCAGATGCAAGCTATGAACCCAGAGCATCCTGAAGCTGTGTTGAGCTCAAGGAACCAAAATTTAAGTCTGTTTTCAAAAAGGAGTCATTTACATTAATTTTCAAATCAACTTTTATGTTCTTATAGGAGCTACTTGACTTCCAAAAAAGAACAAAAGGCAGGAGGACAGAAATGGGGTGTGGGCACAGAACAACCAGACAGCTGCACGGCATGGGGAGAGTGGCTTTCAAAGGCTGATCCTGCAGTCAGGGGAAATGGAGGTGCCAAATCTGTAACCTTTTATGTCATGGGGATGAAGTGTAATGAGTCAAGCCCCTTTCATAGCAAACTGAGCAGCTCTGTCTTTGGCTTCTGGCCACTTTTGGCTATGACAGCTTTTAAGACAGCAGCTGACAAATCATCCCAGTAGTGTGGTGGGGTAACAGGAGAGACTCACTGGGTTTGAAGCTTAAGTAACCCACATGTGAAACACTATCTGCATAGCTGAAACCTCTCCTCAGAGCTGTGACATGATCACTTTGGGCTTGGTACTGTGCAAGAAAAACAGCTGCTCTGCATTTTGTTGGTGGCACTTTGACACACATTTGGGACAGATCTTAGCAAGTGCAGGACCTGGCTTGCTTTCTGCTCTGTTTTAGTATTCGTGTCCTGTATGCTCAACAGATTTAAAACAAGGCATGAAAATGAGACATCTTCCCCTTTTGGTTGGATGTTTCTTTTCCAGCAGGATGGTGACCAAATGCTCTTCATTCTAAAACACACTGAAGGCTGCATGAGATGATAAACGCAAAGGCTGGGGACACCAGGGGATTGGAGAGCTTGGGCTGGCTAGAAAATAATCATCCTCCTTCAGAGGAGGATACTTACATCAGCAAGTGTTGAGCTTGAGTCTAAAGAAAACATGTGCTTCTCTTTCTCTATCTTGCCCTCCCTCTTGCATGCTTAAAAAAAAAAAAAAAAAGTAATTGTTAATAGTTTAAAACAGGTTTTAAGCCAAAACTTTTAAGAGCTGCAAACAGACTTACTGGCAGGTTTTCAGATCTCTCATGACAATCGAAAGCAGCTGATGCATGTTTAGCAATCTATTTGCAGACTGCCAGAACTTATGACTCAATTAATAAAACAAATGTGCCTATCAACTACAGCATAACCCTTTTGACCTTAATAAAGTCCTAAATCTTTAGCGAATCTGTTTCAAGATTTCAAATGTACACACACCTAATATTTGCACTTACTTGCATGATAGTTTATTGCCTTGCCACGGTGCTGGTATAGCCCTTGCTAAACTCCTGACCCTTGCCTGCACACACCCTTTCCAGATGACTGGCAATTTGGAAAACCTCATCAGACAAAAGGTTACATTTCTGTGCCCTGTTACTTGATATAACTTCTGTCTGACTAATTGCCACTTAGCACAGGGCAAGCTGCTCCCACTCCTTGCACAGAGCAAACATTGGTGGCACAGGAGGTGTTGCCATCTCTGTGATGTCCTATGTGCAGGGCCTGTTTCCTCCTCATTCAGCAGAATTAGTGCAGCATCCCATCCTCCTCTGTCCTGTGCAGGCTGGCAGAGTGGCAGGAGACTTTTGGCACTCCTTTAAGGTCCATATTCTTGATCCCCAGCCTTGAACAATTTTCTGGAGCAGGGTGACCTCAATATTTTAAGGCACTGTGAGAATATTCCCTGTCAAGTCTGTGAAGGTTCTGAGTTTGAAGCCCAGTCTCCAAACAATTTATCTGGCTACTGGAGAGATGGGATCTAACCACAGAGCTGGACTAATGCTGGCTTGTGTTTCTGTACAGAGGCAGCTGTAGGCTTGACATGAGCATTGCAGGCTCGTTGCATAGGGACAGAAATGGAGTAAAAAAAGGTAGTGATTGAAACACCTCCAAGGTTTTGAGTCATTAGTGAGTTTTTGTTACTTTCTAAAATGGGATTAAAGATTGGGAGGTACAGCTCTAGTGAGGGGTCCTGCCAGCCTCCTTTGCTGTTTAAAGCCTCATTCTAGCTGTGACTGCTCAGCAAGAGAAAGCTGAGGAACATCACTGATGTTCTCTGCTGTGGCAGTCGAGTCCTGAAGCCACGTCAGTGCAAAGTGCTGGGGAAGGGAGGTTGGTGGAGCTGTTCCTTGAGATCCAGACAAGCCCTCAGCAGGAGAGGGTGCAGAAGTTTGTGCTTCCCAGTTGTACCTCAGCGTGTCTCTCCTGTGCCATGGAGCAGAGCAATGTCTCATTTTCCCTTTGGACACTGTGCCAGTCCTCAGGATGCAGAGGACATCTGAAGGGGAACAGGGGTGTGTTTGCTCCACAGCCTCTTCAGATGGGGGGGTTGGTATGAACTTCCAGAAGACAACTTAATAACTGAGTAGTAAAAGTCAACACAGATTATTAAAATATGAATTGTAGAGTATCCAGTCTCTCAAGGACTTTAATAAATGGAAAGGCATTTCTTCCCAGGAGACCTGAGCAGGCTGGCACAGAAAATTGAGTGTAACAACACTGCTGTCTGCACTTTCCTTTGTCTCTTTCTGCTCATGGTAAGCACTCTCCTTAAAATCTTCCACCCTAACTTTTATGTAAATAGGTGAAATGGTTCAGCTTGCCAGGGATACTCACAGCCTTGACAATGTCAGCATGGTGAGATAATTCATTTGGCTTAGTATAAAGTTTTGTTGTTTAAGCTGTTAGACTGCTTAAAACTACTTTTACAAATATGAATTAGCTTTGTTGTCAGATCATAAGAGCATTTTAATAGTCTGTTAGAGGGGGAGGAAGGTGATTTAAAGATTGAAGGAGGAACCTAAATGAGTTTCAATACTGTGACTGAGCTGTTTCACTCTTTTGATTTATATCTCATTCTTACCTTCATTTTCTGCATGGACTGAGTGGAGAATACAGCTCTCATAGGCTTAAGCTGACTTGGGGAGGTTGGGTGAATTTGACTCAGATTTAGTCTTCCAGGCTTGCTAAGACCAACCTCTTGCAATGCCCTTCCCTCCTTTTGTTAAGGAAGATGATGCTGGGCAGTTTCCTATGGGTACAGGACCTTTCTCCATCACATTCTTCTGGATGATGATCCAGTTTCAGCCAGGAGGCTCAGTTTGTGCCCCACTCAATGATCCATCAGACAAAAGAAACATTTCTCCCTTGGATGTTACTCATTCCTTATGATTCCTTCTGGCCAGACTGGGTGAACTCAAGAATTGCTCAGTGTGTGGCTGGGTAAGGGCCAGGTAAGGGTAACAAACACCCCCAAACATCCCCCTTTGGAAAGGGACTTCTCTGGGATTTCTCAGGGGTGAGAGGAGAAAGGCAATGAAGGGCAGATCCACTCCTCATCCTCCTCACCTGAACATCTGAGGGTGTAACCAGTTCTGGGAGAGAAACAGAGGTGTCCAAACTGGCAAGCAATGCACCCCAGGACATGTGGAAGTTTGTCTGTGGCTGTGCAGGATTTTCTCATGTCACTGTTTTGTCCTGAATCGTAAAAGCATCATAAGCAGCCGTGATGGGCTCAGGAAATAGGTGGCCTGCCTAGAGTCTGCAAAGAGTTTGTTTCTTTCTGAGCAAAGTGGGGCAAAATAAAAATTTGTAAGTTTCAGAAACAGCAAAGTTATTTTTAAAAAGTATTTTAATTTTGCTGAAAGAACAGCATGATTTGGGGACAAGAAGATAGGGTAGTTTTGGGGGCAAACCAGGGAGATAAACTTACTCTTTTACATTGTTTTCTAGAAAAATGAGAGTGATAGTTATCCAGTACATACATGAGATCATACTGTAATTCAGATCTGATGGTACTTAATGTGTGCACGAACACCACTCCTCCTTAGTGTATATTGAGTGAGAGAACCAAACTCAGATGCATTTTGACGAGACTGGAGCGGTTTCCCAGACACCAGATCTCTCTATTTTTTATTTTAAAAAAAGCGCGTCATAGCGTATAATTTGATTTGATTTGATATTTCTTAATGTTTATATTACTTTAAAAATGAAATAATAAAAAAAAAAGTCGCGACGAAGTTAATTTCCATGCAAGAAGAGGGTTTGCACCCCGGCTCGGTGCCGCGAGCAATGCCGCCCTCTCGTGCTCCACCGCACCGCTGTGCCCGCCTGGGGACAGCCTGGCCTGCCCAGCTCCCTCCACAGCAATTTTTGCTTCATTTTTCTTGGGTTTTTTTCCTTTTTTTTTTTTTTTCCCCTTGTTTGTTTGCTCGTTTAATTTTAAAGGCAGAAGTGGTGCTGGATGCTCGTTGTGAGGTGTTACCCAGTTCAGCTTCTCCTCGCCCCGGATCGTTCTTGCTTAGCTGCGGAATGGGAACAATAACCATTATCTGTGCTCTTTCAGCTCCCCAGCAGCTTTGACTGTAAGCCTGTTGGATCTCATAAATGGATGTACACTACCAAGCACAGCGCCTGGCAATTCTGGCGGGGGATTCCTAATGGTCTGGTAATTAAAATACAAACATTTGCAGTGCAATGGATTGATTATATTGTCTTAAGCAGTTTAAACCTTGAGGTAGCTTAAAGGGAAGGGCTGAAGTATAAAACAGAATCACTGCTTTTCATATACAATAAGTCCAGTTAGTCCTGCCAGTTGTAACCTCCTCTAAGTGTCTGCCTGGAAAATCCCTGAGCAACTCACTGCTTCATTTTTACAAGTTGAGGTTTCCAGTGATCCTGAACTCTTCTTAAAAGCAGACTTATAATAATTTATGTATGTCCGTGGGGCTGATTATTATAAATTTAAAATGGTATTTTGCAAACTAAACAACTACTGAAAAAAATTCCCTGATAATTATAAATTTAAAATGGTATTTTACAAACTAAGCAACTACTGAAAAAAATTCCCTGGACACTATATTAAAAAAAAAAAAAAAATCCCCTGAACTCTGTATTAAAAAAAAAATAAAGTAAAAAGTCAAGCTTGATCCATAAGCTGACAATAGTAAGGAAATTCAGACATGAGCAGGGAAGTGTTCCATATGTTCTCCAATACCTAGGCACAACTGGGTGCCTCTTTAATGATGAGCTGAATGCTCCCTGTTGTTCCTAGGTACTGCAGAACATATGGCGTGTTTTCCCCCTTAACTGTGAATTTCCTTGCTTTTGTCAGTAGGTGTCTTAACTCTATTGTGTTTTAATATAGTGTTTGTGCCTCTGAGCACAGTCCAAATTTGATCTTAGGCAAATAGGAGGGTGGATACAGCTGTTGATTATCTCAGATTCTTCTTGAAACTGTATTTCAATACATAATCTATATCTATATAAACACACCTTGTAATTGTTAATCAGGACCCTCACAGTTTAAAAATCATTCCACTGTGCTCCAAACTTAGCATGGATGATAAATGACCGTTTAGTTGCCAATATAGCACAATATTTCAATTTCCTGCCTTCACAGAGGTATTTCAAAGGTTGAATGGAGTTCATACTCACAGTATGTGTTGCCTAGAACTCTATGATCTCTTGCTGGCAAACTTTAACCAAAACCTTTTCAATTAACTAAATGCATTCCTCGTGGAAGCCAGCCAACCCCAAGCTGGACAAATAGAGTTTCAGTGACACTCTGCAATAACCTCCCCCTGCTCCTGACTCTGTAGCCAGAGTGAGTTGATGTATAAGTTAAGTGATTGTTAAAAAGATTAATGTAATAGTGAACTAAATTTTGCTGTCTGACAGTTATACAATTCTAGTGTAGTTTCCTTCAGTTTTCTTGGAATCCTCATTTATGTGGTGTAAATATTAATCAAATTCAGCCTACAGTCAGCAGAGCAAAAATCACACTGACAAAGGCACAGGACACTGAGGTATTAAGCTTAAGCATACTGGATCAGTCTGAGGTTTGGTTCTGGTCCTGTTTGGTGATACTCATAGGGGGGATTAGTTTCAGTAGCTGTGCTGTTGGTTGCTGGAACTATGGCTAGTGGAAAGGACTGAGAAATACCCATTTTCTTGTGAAAAACCCTCCCACAGCTTTTTAAATAAATGACATGGCCTCTGCCATGGAATTCCCCAAGAAGTCTTGAAGGAGCATTCTGCACAAATACTCCTGTGTGCTCTCCCTGTGTAGTGCTCCTGGGGACAAGTGACCAGGCTGGAGAGACCTTTTGTCTGAGCTGGTGCATTTTTGTGCTCAATATGTGCTGCAGTGATAACCAGGAATATTTCTAAGAGACAGCTTGTTCTAGACACACAGACAGAACTCCAAATTTTCTTTGTGTAAGTCCTTATTAAACTCATTTGCATTGATATGAAAATGTCAGTCCAAACAGCTCCTTATTCAGACAGTCCCTCTGTCTGAATATTTATCAGTGGAAGAGGACATGAGGGGATATTAAATTGCATGCACTGGTGGAGGACATGCCTTGTCTCCCAAATAAACTGTTTACCACTTTTCCTCTCTCTTTCA
Organism: Climacteris rufus; assembly: GCA_013398175.1. Classification (NCBI taxonomy): domain Eukaryota; kingdom Metazoa; phylum Chordata; class Aves; order Passeriformes; family Climacteridae; genus Climacteris; species Climacteris rufus. The sequence continues at coordinate 349,173 of VZRZ01001712.1, read as the reverse complement.
GTGTCACGGCCTGGATCTGCCATGGCTTATGAACTCAGAGTCAGGTGGTTGATCTCTTTTACCTGGAACTGGACAGGTTACCTGCAGCTCTCTATAGAGGGTTACCAGGCAGCCAGGTTTGCTGTCCTCAACACCAATGGGTCTCTGTGTCTTTGTACTAAGGCACTTTGTCATTATCCATGAAGGCCAGAGAGGTTCCCTGTCCTTGTGTCCATAAGCATGTACATGGACAGAAATGGTTTTCATGGAAGGCCATCATTTGGACCACAAAACATAGCAACTGTTACCTGTGTGTAGCAATGCCATGCAACTCCTGGTGTGTTCATCCCCATCCCAGCTGATTAACTCTGTCCTGACTGGCAGTTAGCCCAAAGGGAAGGTTCTCCAGCTGCAGAGCATCCAATTCCAAAACACTGGAGGGGGCTATTTTACATCTCTTTTCCACTTTCTGTGTATTTCTGTTTCATTCTCTATCTTAACTCGATGCCTCCGGATGCTCCTGGCTTATCCCACCCAACCATGATGATCCTCCTGCACCTTTGGCCCGAGGATGTTACCTATGCTGATTGCTGCAGAACTCAAAATGCTGCAGTGTGTGCTGCTATCAGCTTCCCAGCCCACAGGCACTGTGGGGCCCTCTCAGCTAGTGGCCACTATGTATTCCACTCCCTTCTTTTTTTCTTTCTTTGAGGGCATGTGCCTTTTGAAAAGCAGAAATCACCACAGAAATTGGCCATATGCTGCAGCTGGACACACCACGAGTCAGTCCTTTAGTATGTGTAGAAATCAATATTTGACACACCAACACAGACACCCCAAATTGGCCCTTGTTTTGCCTCTGGAAAGATAATTTGCCTTTTTTCAGCTGGAGTCTGTATAAGGCACTCTAATGAGCCAAGGCCACCTCCAGTTTTGTGACTGGGTCAGCAAATATATTGCATAAAAGAGAGCTACCTAGAACTCACTGGGTTTTTATTGTAGTCCCACCATCCCTGTTTTCTTTTAAAGAACCTTCTTGTGTAGCTCAAAAAAATGGAGGAAAAAAACTATTTGATTGTTGCTTTTCAGCAATGCAGCTGGCTCCCAAACCACCGAGCTGTGTCTTTAAGGCAGTACAGACCCAGTAATCCAGTAAATACTGTGCTTTCCCGTTGAATAATGCAATGGATAATTACTTAAAAGACCACACAAATGACTAAAGCTCAAACGAGTGTGTTCTGTGCTGCAGGTTGGATGCAGCTGGGGACAGGGCGCTTTGCTGGAGCCCAACTCAATTAAAGTGAGGAAGGCTCTCCTTCTCCTGGCTCATTTAGAAGTGATGCATCATGCTGTTCATGGTCTGGAAGGGTCATGAGGCATTCCCAGGGATTTCAGATCTCCTCATATTTTCAGAGGTCACTCTGGGCTGCATAAGACATCAAGAGGCTTTTGATGCCACATGTGAGATATAGGGAAAAGTGTCCCAGTGCAGGAATTTTTCCACTTCCCATATGGGCTCACTGTAAAATCCTAACTTATGATCAGCGCCCAGCTACACCACCCTAGGGAGCAGTTGCCTATTCCAGCTGCCTCTGGGGATCTCTTGGGTTTTAATTCATTTATTTGTTTTACTCCTTGATTTTAACCCTTCTGTTTCTCCTAGATTCCTTTACCACAGGCAACTTGTATTCCCACAGTATTCTCCATGCTGTTGAAAAATAACTTATTTTTCTCTGCAATCCCCTTATTCACTGTTACTGCCCATTGAAATCTCTCCTGGGAATCTATTTTTCCAGTTACCAAATTTACTTTCTTTAGTTATTTTCTCCATCTCACAGAGACACTCCTCCCCTCAGCCCAGCTCATTTCTCAGTCGCCACAACTTTTGAAATAAGTCCACATGATGGGGAGAACCTTCCATGGGCTGTGTTCCTTCCCTTCTGATAGGTTTTCACTTCTTTTTGAATTCTACCTGTTTGGCTTAAATAACCCCTTGAACCTTGCTGTTTTCCCATGCTAATTTTATTTTTCTTGCCTTCCATGTTTCTTTGAAAAGCTGCGCATTCCTTCTGGGACTCTATTATGGTTGCTTAAGTAGCCTCCATGCTGAGTTGAAGGATTTTAATTTCCTTACTTCTGACTTCAGGGCCTTTTTGACTAGCTTCCTCATTTTTTTTTTTTTTAAATCCCCTTTCTAAAGCTTAATGTCACAGTGCTAGGTTTTGTTGCATTCCCTCCCACAAGGACACTGAACTTAATTACACTATGCCCCTTTGTACTTAGTGATTCAGATAGAGTGAGTTCTTCAACTCTGCATGTCATTTTCTCTGCTAAAGGAGCGTCTTGTTGGTGTTTTTTTTGAGCAAGAAAGGCAACGTTCAGCAGTTATCTTTGGTTTAAAATCCACATGGAACATTTCCGTGAGGAGCTCTGCAGCCCCATGGATGTTGCCCTTATCCAGTACTTCTCTAAAATTACATTTCCTTGTCATGGCCATGGTTGTTGTTGGAGAGTTTGGGGGTTTGGTTTGGTAGAGAAGAACGAGGTCTAGAATTACTGGGTAGAGTGACCATGGAGAACACTCTCCCTTTCCCAGTTCTGTCTCTTTGCATAGGGCTGGTACAGATCTTTCCCATGGGTCTCTTGACACCTGGAGATGGCCCATCTCTGTTCTGTGGGAGTCCTGGAGTTTAAAGCCATTCCCATGACTCTAAGGATAATGTCTGACATGATGGGAATGCCTGCCCTGTCACACAGTGTGAATGGGAGACTTTAGGTCCTCTACTGCCAGTCCTGCTACCTTTGCCTCTGTGAGTCCCTGTGACAGAATCAGAGCTGGGCATAGTCCCCAGGGCAAGGGTCCCTAAATACTTGGCCTGCATATCTCAGAAATGTCAGAAAAATCTCTCACTGCTTGGAAAACTGGTTTGTGACTCATCTGCTTTTGTCCTTGCATCCTACCTCACCAGTCTGTCTTACTGAAGTCTCTCGACTGTTGACTAAGCTTTTTTTAAATTTTATCTGCCCTTCCCCTGTGCTCCCAGCAAAGTGTCCCCTCTGTTCTTGTTTGGGATGTCCAATCCCTCCTCATGTTCAGCTCAATGGCAGTGTGAGGAAGAGTGATTGCTGGCATTTGTTTGACCACTGCTCTCTGTTTTATTGACCACCTTTTGTGATGCTGAGTTGTGTCCCTGGATGTCCCCCTGGGAGGGACGCCTGCCAGCCGCAGGGCTCAACTGGAATTTTTGCCTTCTCCTTCACAACCAGATATCTTGTTACTGACACATAACTGACAGCATCTCTCTCTGCCTTGTATGCTTAATTTCCCTCTGTTTTCTAATTCAAATAACACCCTTGTGCCTTGTCAGGTTTTTTATAACAAAGTTCTGATCTGATTTGGCTTTTTCCTACCCTAGAAGTCACCCAACAGCCAATATAGGAAAGCCCTCTTTCTGCAGTTAATCACTTCACACATATTGAAAGATTCTCATAGTCCTGTGCTCCAGCTGGCCCTTGGAGAGTTTTTGAGAAGTCTGTTAAAGTGTCATCTTCTCACTTACTGCACAAACAACTCTCAGATGTCTTTGTACAACCATTTTAGCAAACACCCACTTCTGGAAGAGGAGGGTCACTCTAGAGCACTTGCAAGGGACCAAGCTAAGGGAGTAGAAAGGGTCCGATGTGACTAAGACAGGGATTAATACAAGACATGCAGACAATATTTGAAGGAGAAAGAGACCTGTAGGTGTACTGTACTTGGTCTTCCCAGTCCAGTTGTGGGAGCCATTGCTTGCTGCACTGGTTCCCAGTGGCTGGGAACCAAGCGTGGAAACGGAGAGGTAAGTCCAGAGTACTCCTTGTTGGAAACCTGTTTATCTTGCCTCTGTGAAGCACCTGTCTGCATCATTCTCTACTGTCCCAAACCACAAAGTAATTTCTTTTGGATTGTGGTAATACAGTTTTCACCACCTTCTCTGCACCAAGAGCAGTGACACCTTGGCTGCTGTCGCAGGCACAAGTTTGGTTTCTTTATCTTCAAGGGAAGGAACTGGCCTGACTCTTTTTGAATAAAATTTTAGCAAACATTCCTGATTGTGTTTCATGGTGCAGTGCAGAAGGCAGCATCTTCTGTTTATGATAAACATTGAATTTTAACTCTTTGTATCCCCATCTTGGCTCATCACAGGGGCTTGTTCAGTATCCTGGAATTCTCCTTGGCATTTTAAGAAAATGTGAGTCTCTCTTATCTGTGTGCAGCTGAACGCCACAGCAAGGATTCACAGCTAAACCTCAGCATGAGGGAATTGCAAACGGAGAACTTGGATAATTTGTTGTTTTTGTGAACATTTCTGAGGAAGGTTGGCCATCCACTTGATTGCAATTCAATGAGATCCCATTCTTGGTCTAAGCTAGACTGGAAAAAATAATTTACCCCCTTCATATCAATGGTCCAATTAATTTAATGGAAGTTCTGTGCTTATTCAATGTGGAAACTGGATGGAGTTGTCTCACATATCAGGCAGAAGAATGAAAGCCAGCAGCAGAAATTTCAGTGTATAAACCGACTTGGAGATCCCACTATAGGTACTTTTGAAGCAATCTGAGGCTGCTGAATTACTTCGCTGCAACAATTTTCTACAATTGATAATTAGCGTGAAGGAAATTAGCATGTCATGACATTTTTAAGATTTGCCATCTGGGATGTGAAATATGGTCAGAGTAGCCAGGTTGTAATTTCATCTTCATTTTAAAGAATCTGCTGCCAAAAAGATATTTTTTGTAGAATTTCAAGTGGGAAAAATGCAAATTTAGGAGCAAAAAGTTTTGCATGTGAATTTTGAAAAACATATTTTTGGTAATGCTTTACATTTGCAAGGTAATTATTGTAATAATTTGGTATGTGGAAGTGAAAAAATGTTTAAAACTGGAAGACAAATGTTGCTTAAAATCACATTCTGCCCTCATTTTCATGCCAAAATTGTCTTCCTGAATTTTCATGATAATGGCAAATGCTTCCAAAATAATTCAGCACATTAGACATTACCTTCTTTTGGAAGGGAAAAAAATGCACTTAGCAGAGGCAAACCTTTATTTAATTAGCCACAGTGTAAAGGTTTCTTGTATTCCTTTGCAGTTACACGTCCGTGAGAGGCTGTGGAGTACCTGAAGGGTAACTCCTACTGGGACTAATTCAGTCCAGACAGCTCCAAGTATGTTCATTAAGCTCTGGCTGGGTTTCACACAGGTGGGGAAGGTTAGAAGGCAACAGATAGAGAATGGTACTGATTGTGTTAAGCATAAAACACCATCTGTTTCACAAGTAAGAAGGGAACAAAATCGGCACGTCTTGAGGAATACTATCCTGCTGCTAGAAGTCAGCTCTCTTTTTTATTTATTTTTTGTTTTCTTGCTACATTTTCAAGCTTCAGTGTAAAGCAGCTAGAATGTAGAGACCATAAGCTCATAAATCAGGGGGCTGCTGAAAAGATGCTGAAGTTTAAACTGCCATGAGGGCTTTCAGACCTGTAATACGTCAGGAAAAGAGGGAATTTTAAATAAGTGTTATGGTTGGCAAGAGAGAGGGAGAGAATAGAATGAGGTTTAATTCTAAAAGTTTTAAAATACAGCAGCATGGGTTTGAAAGTCAACTGGTGTGGCAGCTAAAATGCTCTGTCTTGACTACTGCTTTCTCTTCACTTTTGAAGAATTGACCAAGCGAAAGGGGGAGAATGTGTTGGAATGGCACAGTAACTGTAAAAATATTGAGTATTTTATTCTTGAATTAGAAAACTTTTTGAGGGTTGCTAGTTAAGAAGAAACATTACAAGCAGATGTAAGTGGCTGAGTGCAGATGTGTCTGAGTGCTACAGAGCTTTGTGGACACTTTGAGTGTTGACTGTGGCCATATGGGGAAAGAAGAAACTTTGTGTTCTCTGCTTGTAGAGAAATCTGCATGGAAAAGCCATGGGTGGGAGTGGGTGGCTGCAGGACTACAAACATCTGGTGCCTTGGAATATCAGAATGCAAGACCAGGATTTCTGCATATCTTGAAAGTGATGGTGCCTCATGCCCTCAGAAATCACTTGTCCATGTGAAAGGCTTCATTGTGAATTTGGGTCTCAACCTGTATTTTCTGTTTTTTGTAATCTTGGTTTATTATATAAAATCCCCAAACTCTGCATTAATGGGAATAAAAGTGCATGAAGTCAAGTAAATTGTAAATCTTAACTCTCATGGATGTGTCAAAACTTTAGTGGTATCTGGTATTTTTGTTAAAATCCCAAGTCCTGAAATCCAGAACCAGAAGTCTCCCCTTTCTCTTTTTTGGCCTCTCTTTCACTCCCCCTTTATCCTTTTTATTTTGTTTTCTGTGGTTTTAATATAGTTCCATTACTTGAACAGGACTAATTTCCTGACCCATTAGGCCAATAATGGTTTTGCCAGTTCTTTAGCTGTTAAATGCTGACCTAGTTTTGACTTGAGCCAACAAATTGTTCACATTAGAAGCAGGATTTCAAGGATGTGAGCCAAAGTTTTTACAGGAGAGTGTGAGATGAGTGTGGGCACATCTCCTACAGTTTCAGAGCTCAGTCATTTTTGGACTACTTTGATCCAACCCCCTGTATCAACTAGGGCATTGCTAAAGCTATTGTGACTATATTTTTCCTTACAAGCTGTTTTAGAACTAAATGGTTTTTTGTTTACAGAACATTTTAACCTTCTGTGATTCCCTTCAGTGGTGTGCACCTGAACATCCTTTACCATTTAAAATAACGTGTTGAAGGACTCCTAAACCATGACAGCTAAGGTAGGACCATATATCCTTCTCTGTAGAGTGGATGTCTGCTTAGGATGATGGAAGATGAACCTTCTGGCAGTTGGACTACCAAGGTAGGACCTGTCAGGAACATTTGGGTTTGGGTTGTTTCTGTGTAGCAGTGATGAGGTGAAATAACGAGACAGCTCAGCAGCTTTGCAGCCACTGAAGAGAATTCCCAGGGAGAAAGTTTGTGTTTACTTTTCAAGAAATTCCCATCTTTGTTGAAACCAAGGTCCAAATTTCTTCTCCTCCTCCTTCTGCCTGTTTTGGGTGCTTTCAACTAGGGTTGAAGGCACATGAGGCTGGACCGAGAGCTGCTGGTGCTTTTGGACCTCCTGACCTTCCTGTTCAATTTTGTAACGTGAACTTTCCTATAGTCCTCATCTCCCCATGTTTTCCAGCCTGGATACTTGGTAGTAGAGGTGCATCAAAACACCTCAGTGTCTTCACTGAAGTGACACGAAGCTTTGGTCACATTTGAAGTGCAGTCAGGCAGTTTCTTTGACAGAACTCTGGTGTGTCCAGTCACCTTTGCTGAGGCAAAGCTGTGCTGAGGGCTGCTGGGGCTGAAAGAGGATGGCCCCACACCGTTGGCATAGATGTTGGGAGGTGTGGGTGGAAAAATATCAACCCATCCCAGAAGTCTGGACTGTGCCACAAAAAGTTCCAGTCAGTTTTGCAGCAGCTTTAGCTTGTAAAACTCCTATTTCATCACCCAGTCAAGCAATCGTTTTGTGACCTCAAGAGCTGATTGCATAGAGTACAAGATATTAAGTTCATTACTGACTGTAAGGAATTTGAGCAAACAATAATTAGCAGCACTTAAAAGATATTCTGTAGCCTAAACCACTAAATCCATGGGTGTATAACAACCAGCCGTGGAACATGTGTGTGTGTAACAGTATCACTACTGAAAGCCCCTACTGTGATGAGCCATAGCAAAGCATTTTTAGTCGACATACTTTTGGGATCACTAATGATTAATTAGTGTGTATCATAATGTAAAGCAAATGTCACCCCTGCTACCTGGGGCTGCTGTCATTTGAGAGGGGAAACTATTTCCAGTTGAAGAGTGGCTGGAAAATGCAAACAGCATCCCAGGCTGCCATCTCGTGGGCAGAGCCCCACGGCTCCCACGGGAGGAGAACGCGCCTCTCCCCGCAGCATTCCCAGCTCTTGGCACCGCTCGGGAATGGCCCACAGCTCCCTCCACGCTGCAAAATGGTTTAAAAAGGAGAAAAACCTTCAACAACAAATGTTTTGTCCTCCATCCCTCTCTGGAGGGCGGCTGGCTGAAAGGGAACGACCTCAGAGGGTTGCTAATAACCAGACAGAGATTTCTGACACCGCAAGGCAGAGCTGTGTAAATAAAAAGCCAGGATTAGGTGCCTAAGAACCATATTATTACTGATGATTTCTCCCTTAACTAGCCTCATTATTGGAAGGTGTTGCAGTTGAAGCAGTTTGCAAGACAGCCATATAGCAAAGGCTTTTTGCCTTTTACTGAGGGAAGTCCAAGAATTTTCTGTGTATGAAAATCACATTGTGCTTACTCTGGTATTAATTCACAATGTTGTGTTTTATCCCACCCCCCTCTTCCTTTTTATTCCTCAAGAACTGGAAGTTTTCAGCATAAATAATATTATTTTATAAATATTTGTTGCTCATTTTTTGAAGTAGCTCTCTGGGAAGTTGTTACTAACCAAGAGGAAATACTGCAGGTTTAGTCCCACAATAAGATCTAGAAAAAGCGATTTTTCTGTCTGAGGTGAGGGAGCTGCCAAGGTATATCTTTCTAGAGGTTCAGCCTGAAAGTGTTTGTTTACTGATTTTTACTGAAAACAGAGGTGTCAGAACTGAACTAATAAAAAATTTCTATCCAACACCATTTCATGCAAATGGATAAACTGATGATTTCAACTAGTGCATTTGTCTTCAAAACTGCAGCATTAAATTTTGTAATCCTACTGTCAAAGAAAAAAAGTAAATATAACAATACAGCTATGGACCCCTAAATACTGCAATCAGATATCACCAATCTGGACAATTTGTGTGAAGTTAATACAGTTGCAGTTCAACTTCAATTTGAAGAGGTGAAGATTTGTTTGATTTATCACATTTTTTTGTGCGTGCAAGTTGAAAAGCGTGCTTCATTTCCGCTATAAATTGTATCCATGCCTCATCACTCCATATTTTTAGAGGTATGCTGACATCCTAAGCACAGTAGGATCTATACTTGACATTTTAAAGGAGCTTTTGTAATTTATGTGGATGTTTGATACAACATATTTTTTCAATCTGTAATGTGGGAGGGTCATGAATTTGAGCTTTCATTTCCCATACATTCTAGGAGCAGTTAATTTAAAAATGTAATCTGTATAACTTGCTTGTATTTTCCAATCCTCTGCCTAAACTATATAATAATAACTTATTGTGTAATTGATAAATTTATTATAGAAATAATAATAGCTGTAGTGGACAGAACGTAATTGTCAGAGTGTTATCTAACTGTCAGCATGGGTTTTATTAGTTTTGATCTTTTGGTACTTATTGTAGCAGATTTAAAATCTTATTCATATTTCATGTTGCTATTTTTTAGCAAATAAAATTAATGGAAATATTCTATTACATATCAAACAATACTGTGGCTATCTAGTAAATAAATAATACTTAAAATGAAAGGCTTGTTACTGAGAGATACACAGAGAATAGCAGAGAAGAGGGATGGGAATTGGTGCAGCCAAATTATAACCATCTCTTCTGTGATGATCCTGACCATAAACAGTGATATTTCACTTAAATATCTATTTCAATTTATTAACCTGTCTAGAGTGAAAAGCAACTACTGAAACCCTTCTCAAATTTTTTAGATTTTATTTTATTTTATTCAAAATTGTATTTGTTCTGCTTTTATGTTCTTATTTTAGCAAGAGCTTGGCAACCTAGAAACTGGAAAGTCCAAGGGATCCTTCATTTTCCCTCATATGTTCTAAAATCTTTATGCAAGGAGAATGTGTGTCGTGTCTAAAATGTTGTTCCACAGTGTAGATTTTTTCTTCTTAAAATATCTGAAATATCTCTCATATTAAAATCTCTCAGAGAGAATACAGGGGAAAGCTTAGAGAATTTCGTAAGAGTTGTGGACTTTCTAGTTACTCTAACACTACAGTCTTGACTGTTTACTGTGTAACTTAGAGGAAGATTTTTTAGAGTAGGACCCAGGGGTCCTGGAATGTTTTTGAAATCACAGCACCAGGACATGAAACTGTTCCCTGATTCTCCTCTAGTTGGACCAGGATAGTGCTGGGAGATGCTCTTTTGTTGCTTTCACCAGGGATGTGGGGTCCTCCCGGCATCCCAAGGCACCGGAGGCTGCGGAGCTGAGCTGTGATGTCCTCTCCAGGCTTTCTGTGTCGCTGGGAGAGACACAGGACCTGGCAGAGGGAGCTGCTCTGACAGGGAATTGTGCTGTTGGTGATGCACAGCAGGATCCCATCCAGCTGGACACACACTTGGGTGGGAATCGGCACTACCAGAGCTACAGCCCCGCTCTGCTCCCGTGCCGAGCTGTGGCCTGGGCGCTGCCAGGGCGGCAGTTCCGTGTCCCAGGGTACAGGAGAGCTCAGCTCTAAGAACAGTGCAGAGCAGGGCAGGGCTGGGACAGCGTGGGGATTCCTCTGGAGCCCACAGCTCTTGTTCCTGGGATGTCTTGGCCTCCTGTGCCTTGAGCCCACGTGTGCGGGCCGGGTGTGTGGGGCTGCACAGGGATGAGTCCCACCCACGTGTCGGGAACACGCTGTAATGTGTGTCTGCTGGGGATAAAATCTAAATACTGCTTCTATGCACACAGGCATACACAAGCCTGTGATATGCATCTGTTCAGAGCTATTCAGCATATTCTATCAATATTTAAGGTGTGATTATATTATTAATGCGTTACATAAAGAGAGTGCAGCGCTAGCTTGTATTAACTGGATGTATTCTCCTCCTGTGCATTCAGTCAATCTTCCTTGGACCTGCCATATTCCGAACACGAAAGAATACAGATTTCTCCCTCCAAAGGCCAGCTTTGCAGACAGTGTGTATGTTTAATAAAGTGCATTCACTGATTTTGTGAAGACACTACACAAGGCTGAATGCCGAGTTTCATAGACATATAGTGCTAAAATTGCCTTGCCTATTATAAAGATAAAAATATCTTTTTGTTCAAATGTTCTGCTTGCTTCTTTACAAATGAAGGAGTTAAATACTGAAAGGCAGGTGGATGCTGTAACTACTTTAGAAAAAGATGAATAGGGCTGATGGCTAAAGCTACAGGGAATCTATTGAAGGTCCAGATGCAGACATGGTTCTTACTCCACACACAGTTCAAAGTGGGGTGAGGCTGCCTGGTTAATTGGCTATGAAATAACTAACCTCTGGGAGAAAATTGCCCTTGTACTTAATTGCTTGTGTTCAGGGTAACATGTAGCCACCTGGCTGATTAGTGCCCTTACCTATATTTACACCCACCCTCGTTTAAATGCAGGCAGCATTGTCAGGCTGGCTGTGTGCATTCATCGAGTGGCCCTCGTGGATTAAAGAAAATATGACCACCAAGGTCAGTTTTTCTTTTCATTCTTCTTTTATCTCCTTCTTTATCCCCTGTTTCTCACATAAGAAGAGCAAATTCAATCCTAAAGTAAATCCGGTAGCTTTAGCAGAACAGCAGTGGAATGAATTTTGTCCCAGTTGTTTTGTTTGGTCATATTACAGAATGACGGAATCATCAGGGTTGGAGTGGGGAAGTAAAATCTGACAGCCTAATGGAAGTCAAAAGGCAAGGCTGGTGAATCAGTGGAAGGAAAGGAAAGTGTTGAAATAGCAAGAGGAGGTTGTGATGTTTTTGCTCTGGAAAAATCTATGGGTATAGGTAGGACAAACACCTCTCAAAGATGATATTAAGCTTTTCTGAGGTGAAGAGATGGAGAGAAGAGTCTTCTGGTGTAATTAATTATGAGTGAGAGAGGTGAGGATCCCAGAACGAGAAGTTTTTCAACCTATTCTAAATTCAGGAGCAAAATGTGAAGACTTTTCAGTGACCTTACAAATGTGGGAGTATTACTGCACCATGCTGTAAGTTCCACGAACCTCAGCTTCTGGAGTTCTGCTGGTGCACAGTCTTAGTTCTCCTACTTAAAAGAAAAAGGGGTTTGCAATCACCCACTTGGAGAATAGTTTCAACTCAGAAATACTCAAAAAAAATGGAGCAGAAAGGTTAAACAAGTTGCATGTAGAATTGTGTGACTTTTAAAATGCTTTTGTGTTATTCTGACTGCTCCTGTTTGGCAGTGCTCCCAAGGCAATGAGCACTGGACTTCTTTTAGCTGGGTGTGCTGAGCACCTCAGTGTCTATAGACTTTGGAGCTGGTTAATTAGCATCCCATGAAATCTGGTCCTCTGCTGGTGAGATGGTCAATTTGCAGGAGGGGGAAGGGACTATGGCAGGAAGGTGTCAGAGGAGAGTTTCTTCAGGCACTGCTTTCCCTGTCAATGCTTTGACAGCCCTGTTTTTACTGTTGCCTTTCTAGTGTTTTCACTTCCCATCTGTCATGACTTTGCTGATGTTTTCCTGCTTTTAGAGGAAAAAAAGCTGCAATTGTCCACCTTTGCTGAAGTATGATACCTTGGCAACTTTGAGTGCAGGTGACAGAAATATTACACAAACCTGAACTGAGAGATTTCCATGTGGATGTAGAGTTACAAACTGTGCAGAGTTTAAGGCTGTTCCTTTGTTCTCAAGATGTACCTCACTTATTGAGATGGTACATATGCCACAGGTGGTCACACGGAAGAAGTGCTGGAGTTGTTAATGGAAGCAAACCCATGGGACAAAGTTCTTTTTCCATTTTTGCTCAGCCAGCTGAGAGTCTGGCACTTTGTCTAAGCTTGTCATCCAGAGTCCTCCACGTATGAGCTCTCTACCTACAGAGAGAAATTCATCTCACCTGCATTAGGAGAGAGACCTGCTGTCTCTCTCCATGAAAACACAGAAGTCATAGTCAAAAAGCTTACCTCAGACATCTGGGTTTTCCACAGCCAGTTCAGTGAGGTTAATTCATCCTAAATAATTCATCTGTCCTGCAGCTGTCTGACTGGGACAGACATCTCCTTTTCAGCATCATAGAGAAGTCCTTACAGTCCTGGTTAGATTGATAGCTTCTAAACACTCTGGCTCTATTTTGGGAGATCAGAAGATTTCGGTGAGTGGTTCTGCCTTGTGGAATCTAAATCTCTCACGCTCCAAATCCTGTAGTACAAACTTCAGTTTAACATTTTAGTCCTTTCTAATACTTTTCTGTTTTCTTTTTATGTGAATGACTGTTATTTTACCCTTTCATTTGCCTAGTTGAGCGAAATGTAAACTTTGCAAAGAGAAATGTACACTATTTCTTTTACTGATAAAGATTGTGGTACAGTTGAAGTTGTAGGGAATCTGAATGGCAAATTGGCTCCAATAAAATGCAGCTGATCTGTGAGAATGGTGACAGGAGAGTAGGATTACCACATCACAACTCTAAGTGATAAGGACCTGACAAGGGTAATTTCCTTCACACATTTGTACAAGGATCTATATATACAGAACTTGAACTTGAGAGATAACACAGACATAAAAATATACATGAAAATGGTGTGACAGGAAAAGATTATGTTAACAACTATTTCCCAGTCTGTAAAATGTGGGGAAGGTGCATAAATTCATGGGCTGGAATGAGAAATTGTCTCCCTTAACTCTATTGTGTTATAATGAGGACCTTCCACTTGTATTAAAAATGGAGCCTTTAGAACCTAGCAACAAAAAGAGTCCATTTATATTCAAGATTTGTTTAAGGATGGACATTTTAAATCATTTGACCAATTTGCAGAAGATTTTAATATTCCTGGAGCTCAGTTTTCCCGTTTCCTTTGGGTAAGACATGCTGTTCTTTGTGAATTAAAAAAGGTATAGAAATGCAAATGTAGCAGATTGAAAAATTGTTGTACAAAGAGACTGTCTCACTAAATTGATTTCAAGGCTATATAGGACATTGTCAGTATCCTTAGACAAAGGCAAATTGGAAGTTAAAGAGAAAAATGAGAGAGATTTAGGTAAAGAACTTAATATACAAAAATGGAAACAGACAATTTAATAAGATGGATTTCTATGAAAATAAGACATCAGGTTGTTCAATTTAATTACATCCTCTTCAGAGAACCTATTTATGCCCTCTAAAATGGCAGAAATATATAAAGAGGTTGTTACTATACCATAATAACAGCCAGAGACTGCATAGGGGGTAATGTATACATATACTTAGGTATTGTATGGAGATCAAATGTTTTCACATAAAGGTTTCAGAAGTTCTGTGTAAAATGAGAGCTTTTGGTGTGTTTAGACTGAATTGTAAAGACTTGTTGATTACACCAATTGGAGAGAGATATTTTTTGATGTGTTTCAAATGTTTCTAACAATTTCTTCCTGTGTTTAAACAGGAAGTCATTAGAAGGCCAGAGGAGAAAGATGGTCTGTGTTATCTGTGGTAGAATATTTAATTTATTCTATGCCTCTGCATTTTTTTATTAAATATTCCATAAGGGTGGTGGACAGAATAAAATAAGTTAAAGCCTGTGAGGTGCATAGGTCAGGTGGAAGTGAAGGCCATATAGACATGTAGATGATGAAGATGCTGGGATGTGACCAAGACACAACATTTACTCTGTGAAAACAAGTGAAAATCTCAGGGCACTGCAATGCTATTACTGTGCAATTTCTTGGGCGGTTAATAAAATAAAACACTAAAGAAGCTCTGAAATAATCATTAAAAGGATATCCAGTGTTTTAAAAATTTTCCTGGTGGCTGAGTTGAGAATATCAGACTTTGCATGGTGAGGAATTGCGTTGGTGCTGTGATTGCTATGGACTAGCTCACCTTTGTGAGAGCTGGCCAGTCACTCCCACCACAGATGGATATCTGGCTCACCAGGACAGAGCAGGTCTTTCCTCCACTGCTGCTTGTGTGGGGAAGATGAGCTGAGGTTTCTGCTGGGATTCTCTGTCACAAAGTGTCAGAGTCGCAGAAATTGTACTGCAGTGACTTGCAGCCATTGCCCTGCACGTCAGCAACCTCTGGTTTGGGTCTCCTCACCTTTTCCACCACGGTGGTACAGGTGTGATTAAATCCTGCAAAGGAAGACTTCCCCTTGTTTCAGGTTTTCAGTTGAGCAGGAGTGGTACCTTGGCTGTACCAGTGAGATGACCACTGAGTGTTATCAAGCAGGGCAGGTCCTGCAGGGGGTGTCACATTTGTTTTCACTGGATGTGGGAGTTGCAGGTGGTGAAGATATGCACCTCACACCTTCTACTCACTTTGTGCCCAAACCTTATGTCTTAGCTCTGAGACTGTAAATCACACATCCCACTCATTCAGTGGGATGTTTTTGTGCTGAGAATGTGGGTGACTGATGCCTGCAGTGTATGCAAACAGACAGCAGTGGTGTTCCACAAGAACTGTAAGCAGTCTGGCCCCTTGACAGGACAATGTAGAGCTTCACAAGTCTGTCTCTCTGTTGGATGTTAGGGATGCTGTTTTGGAATTCTCTGTGCAATTCTGAGATCTGTCTGGTGGAAAGCTAAATTTTGCTTTGATATTTCCTGCCTATGATTTTCTCCCAATGAAAGTGCAATACTGTCGGGCATATGCTTTTCACCCACCCGTTTCAACAGATGACAGTACTGCTTCATAAACTCTTGTGAAATGAAAGGGGATATTTTTGTGTTCTATAAGTTTGCTACTCTTCAGCCAAAGTTGGTTCATTCTTCTCAGTCCTAAATAAATGTAATTTCTTCCTCAAAGAAATGAAAGACCAATAGTTTAGAGAAGGAAACAAAAGGGACGACTTCAAATGTAGTCTTACTAATGAGTTAATCAGCATGTTGGTATGCTAATAAGCACAAGTTGATAACTGGATCATCTTCTTTCTATTGTCCACTGGGAAGGTACATTTAGGAAATTAATTCAGAATTTGTATTTAACTCACTTTGCTTATGAATTAATGTGCATATTTAAATCTACCATGCAACAGTATCTTTGGCATCTGCTTTTTTTTCCTGTCTCTTTCCTCCATTAATAATTGCTATTCTTTTAAAAAAAAAATAGAGGATGGAGGAAATACTGCTGATCATGAGTTCTAGCACTGTCGTGCAAAGATTGCCATTAGAGCCTGCAATACAGGTCTGTAATTCTTGCCTTTGCATCTGGAGTATTTGTTGTCTCTCTGTGACATCAGTAAAGTCTTTCCCTACTGACTCAGTGTCTCTTTTGCAAAAGGCCTGGCCTTGGTGTCTGAGGAGTGTCGGTGTTGCTGGGCTTAGGTGGGAGAGGGTAACCCAGCTGCTGTCAGCTGTCAGGTGTGCTCACAGCCTTTGGAAATGCGAGTCATTTCCACTCCTTGCACTTGCAGGACTGGCAGAAAAATGTTTAATGGTTGTTCCTTCAAGTCTGCTGCACAGGATTGCTGAGGAGGCTCTGGAGAAGGCAGCAGAGCAGTCACAGACAGCGGCTTTGGAGAGCCGGAGGCTGCATCTGCACGGCTGCTTCCAGTCCTGGCCTTCCTGCCTCCAGGCACTGGCATGCTCTTGGCAGCTGAGTAGGAGACAGCGAGTGGAACAAGGGATGTCAACCTGAGCAGCAGCCCCTGCACTACAAGTAAGTAAAGGTACCTTATTGCAAGAGGTGGAGCATAAGGAAATACCCCGTGTACACACACGCGGAATAGATTGGCTCTCTGAGAGTGGGATCCCACTAAGTGTCAGCTGATCCCAAACCTCCTGATACGTCTCCTGCCTTGTTTGGCAATAAAAAACAATTTAGCTTTTCCTATTAATTTTTGTAGTTGCCATTAAAGGCAATACCACAACTAACATTATATCAGGCCCAATTACGCTAGTGCGCTGCTTCTATTTTTTTTTCTTTCATGCTGTGGCATTTCCTTTCCCTTGAAAACACTCTTTCACTCAGTCTAGCAATTAACTGCTTGAACAGTATAATAAGGAAGCAATTAAGAGGTGACAGAGAAAAATTAACACTCCATTTCACATTAAAGGCCAAGTGAGTATCCTGGCCATTGTGAGTTAAATGTGTCTTTGAAAACCTGTAGTTTGGATGTATTTTCCTTTTGAATAAGAAGCCAGCTCCATGTTTTTTAGTCTAGAGTCCCAATCTGAGAATGGATGATAACTAATTGGGTGCTGTCTGCTTAAACAGGCTGTATTAATTGCAGTTTGTTCTACTGTAAGTGTCAAGGAAAACAAAATCTTTGTAATGTGTAGGCACAATGTACTAAGCCTTAATTTGAATATGCACGTACCAGGGCAAATAAAGCACACTACTGCATGCAATGTTGCCATGGCAGGCAGCATTTGCATAATAAATAATAGCTATCATGAGACTTTCTTTATGAAGTTCTCTCCTGTGTTGTCAGCTATAAGAGCCGGCAATAAAGGAGCCAATATTGAGAAAGTAAGAGTGTGTTTTGCTTGCAAATGCAACGCCCCGACCACAGTCATTGTCAGGCACCCTCGATCCTGGTGCTGCTGCCGAGCTCAGGGGCTTGCATTGCACATCAGTGATGCAAAATGATGCTCCAAAAGTGTTGTGTGTGAGGGCAGAGTTTCCAGGTCCGTGCCGTGGAGGCTGCAGGGTTGGCACGGGGTTGTTGCGTGGCCTGTCCTGCACATCGCCTCAAGACCCACGGTGGTGTTCTGTCTAAGGGTGACTTGATGATCTTGGAGGACTTTTCCAGGCTTAGTGATTCTGTCTTCTATGATTTGTGACAATCTAACAAGTGGGACACAGCAGAGAGGTTCCAGTGGTGATGCTTTTTATTTCCTAAGCAGCCTAATGCTCCAAACTTTTAGTGGCAGTTTTTTAGCGGTCAATAAGATCAAGATGTACCAAGAAAGCATGGGCTGGGATGTGGCAGTGAAATCATGGATGTGTTGCTACTTATTCTGGAGGAAGTGGGGTTGGTCCCCAGCCTCAGGGCTGTGAGCTCTGTCTCGCAGAGATGGTGCTGTCTGCTCTGTGTTTCCAACACGTGTCTCTCCTGTCAGATGCCCCACAACAGAACAGGGCATGAGGACAATCCACAGCCATTTGCCCCAGTTCTGTGCCAGGGGAATCCTGTCTTCTTTCAGATCAAGGCCTTTTAGAGGCTCTTGATGCTGTTCTGTCCTCACTACCTGGAACACAGACCTTTCATGTAGACCTGGTTAAAGTATATTTTATATATATGTACGTGTAAATAAAATTCTGTCTTCAGCTGAACGGTTTAAACCTCAGAGCCTGGCAAAACTTTCATGATCAAATCATAAAGCTTTGTGGAGATCCTTTGCTTTGGGGGTTCACTGTAAATGGTAAGCACTGTTTCACTGGGGAGTTCCTGAGTATTGACGGTCAGCCTGGGCCTAGTTTCAAGTGAATGTGTTGTGGAATTTGGTATTGAAATCCATGACTTTGAGGCAGTTTCAGCTGAAAGGGAGAGGTTTCAGCTAGGTTTTGCTTTGAGTTGTTTATTTTCCTTTTGTTGAAATGAAGGGGAAACTCAGATGAAGGCAATCATTACATCCAAGATATTAGGGAGAGCAAAGGGAAGGTCTGAGGTGGAATGTGTGAAAGGCCCTTAGGATGGAATTAAAGGTGAGAATAAATCCAAAGCTGAGACTCTGTGCTTGGAGATGGGTGAGTGTGGAGAAATATGGCTGTGTTGGTAAGAATTGAAGGAGAGGACCTGCTTGAGGAGGCTCCTGCAAGTCTCACTGAGGCAGATCCTGCTGCTGGTAACCAGCCTGTTCAGAGGTAGATTTGTTGGAAAATCCAGTTTGTCATTTAGTTCTGAAAACAGGGACAGGGTGGTAACTTATGCACCAAAATAATCAGACTGAGACCAGGGGAATCCCTCTATTCTTCTTCGGTTGTGAGTACACAACCTTCCTGTTTCTGTGCCGGAAAACTCTACTGAGGCTTTCCAGACTCCTGGAAAGCAAAGCACCAAGTTCTAGAGAATTTTCAACAAACAAACAAACACTGTCGTGTTTTGTATGAGCTTCATTTAGGATTTTAATTGTCTTGGTAGATGTGACTTGATTGAATATGCTTAGGTGTTATTTGAATAAGGAATTAACTCTTTGTCCCATCCCAACCTTTACTAACAAAACTTAAATGATGAGGAGGTTGGTGGTACTGGATACCTGGTGATACTGATCTGGTGTGTGGATTAGCAGAGTGAGAATTATTGTTGGTAACTCCCTGGCTTTTCCATAACTTATTGAAAAATAAAACAATGATGAAACATAGGCTTTTCAGAGTGTCAACCACTTACTAACATGAAGCATGTCCCTGGTTTAGTTTGACATTTTGGATCTACATGGGGATTTTTGTTTTATTTTTCTATATCAATTGCATTTACTAACAGATGTGGCCTCTTCCTGATTTTATATTTTTAAATAAATGGTAAGGAATAAGCTGACAATCAGTAGTATGTCAAAAGTAAGCAATGATTTTCAAGGTTTATTTTGCTCTGAATGTCAGAAATTATACTTTTATCTGGATCTATTTCTTAGCTAATGGATGAATCATGTAATATCTATAGTACCTAATATCTTCTCCTAAACAGAAAAGAAAAAAGTCTCTTCAAACCAGTAACCCCAGATCTCATACAACAGCACAGCATGTGTCAATTCACACTGTGTCATGTGACATGGAACTACTTAATACAACCTGACTTGGAGTGACATTTG
The DNA here is from genome assembly GCA_013398175.1 of Climacteris rufus. Lineage (NCBI taxonomy): Eukaryota > Metazoa > Chordata > Aves > Passeriformes > Climacteridae > Climacteris > Climacteris rufus. Next base: position 329,557 of record VZRZ01001712.1, on the reverse strand, counting down.
TATTGCCCATATCATAGAATAAAAAAATAACACTTACTTTCACAAGTGAGTAATTATCTTTTCCAGTTGATGGTATTTTGCTATTTGCAGGTAAAAATGAAAAACAGGTAAGGGTTAGTGAGCTGCCTTGAAAAGAAATATTACAGTAGGGAAGAGATTTGATAAGGGCCTAGCCATGCTGGCAATGCAAGCAAAAGAAATGGTTCTGTTCATGAAAGGATGGCTCTGTCTTTAGATGTGGTTTGAACTGAAGCAGGGGAAAACCCAGAGAGGAAATCTCAGCTTTTGAACAACAGGATTGTGAGCTAATTAAGGCTGAAGCACAACTTTAAGGAAGGAAAAGAAAACATTATCTGTTGCCAAAGACAGAGGGCACGTTTTAATCCCACACCTCACGCTGCAGGGGATGGGTGATGCACAGATACCCCAAAGATGAGCAGAGCACTGGGAAGAAGGCACCAGTGCTGGCTGCTCTCCCCCCATCCCACCACCCTGTGTTGCCTTGTGAGAGGACAGTTCTGAGGTGTTCCTACCCTGAAGACATTGAAATTTGTGGTTTATTCATGAAAGTCCTAATTTGATCCACAGCTAAGAGTGGTGAGTCCTATAAGTGATGGACAGGGAAGTATCCCATGAGTAGTGAGAGTTATCCATGGGCTCTGGGAATTTGTCTGTTCACAAGAAAATCCCCAATCCTTCTGGAGGCTTTTCTATTTAAGCTGGATCTTCTTCATACCCACAGGAGTCCCTTTGCAGTAGCATTTCAGGGTGACATGCAGTTGTCCCCAGTTACCGTTCACCATCTTCCTGTTGCTCTTAAAGCATCTCCTCATTGTTTATTCCTAAAAAAGCATCTGCAACACAGGTTTGTGCCAGCTTGCAGCCCTTACCCATCAAGCTTCAATTGCATGTGATGCTGTAGGATATTTTGCACAAGGTCTTTACTGTAGTACAGAAACTGCAAGTGGATGTTACCTTTCAAAAATGGCCATGGAAATAACCTGACAACAGGGAAGGCAGATGGCAAAAACATCCTGCCAGGGACAATTTCTCTGCAAGAACTTGTGTGGAGGGCAGTAAATGTCTCCATTTTGGACAAGACTAGGCGATTTCTGCCAGCTGCCTGGGTGACTGTGTTCCTTGAAGGAACTCTCCTCCTCTTGTGCTTTCTTAAGTCCTGAAAAGCAAGAAACACATTCACACTGTGATTTTTAAGATCCTTTTGGACAAAGCCTTGTTACCTCATTGGTTTCTACAAAGTTACGCAGCTCAGGATAAAATTGCACCTTGCCCAATGTGCTGGTGCTCGTGTGTTTCTTTGACTTCAAAGTATGGAGACACTGCAAAGATTAATTGTAAATTTATTTCAGCTGTTTTCAGATTTTTTTTTTTTTATGAAGCTACACAAATAAGCTTGCAGTGAATATTTCTTGCTCTCCTGCCATGGCCCCATGCTGCCACTGCCATGGCAACCACGAAATTTCCTCTTCTTCCCTATCTTGTCTGCTGGGCTGGGGAGTCTCTGCTAAGTGATGCCACAGCCATGGCAGTGCCTCTTTCCAGTACTGGGGCCACTTCTTCCTATTTCCCAACTGTCCACTGTAGGCTTCCCTTTCAATTAACTGGAGATGTCTCCCCTCTTCAGCCCACTTTAGTCCAGGGGAATGGTCACATTTCTGCTGTGCGAAATTAAGGAATAAGGACACAGTAGTTAAGGTCTCCCACTAGTTAGGTCTTCTCCTAATGCTTGGGAGAGTCTGGATGATACTTTGCAGGCATGTTTACATACATGGCCACTACACATCAGTTCTTATTGAAAATGGACAGTTTCAAAGCCCTTTAATCAAATTTTGAAGGTTTAAATATTTAGTGCACTTTATAGGAGATAGCTCTCTTTCTTCACTAAAGGAGAAAGGGACATATCAAATTTTAAAATGAAAATAACATGACAATTTTGCAAACCTCCATGAAATACGGATTTATTGGTTTGTTGATCTTCCCTGGGGACCTGAGTACAATAAAAGCAGGAATTGTGCTGACTTGGGTGGAAGTGAGGAACATGTTCAACTTGAAGGCAAATGGTTTTGTGGCACAATCCAGGGATAGAGGCTGGATGAGCTCAGCTGTCACTCAAACTGTTAATCCCTCAAATCTGTAGCGCTTGAGGATTAATTTCTCTAAATATTGTGCCAAATATAATAGTCTCTCTATCGCTCACACTATTAGATGGCTATGAACTACAAGGAGCTTTTTGTCTCCCTAATAGGATTCATCCCTAATTCCAAAGACATAAAGCATGAGTTTAAAATAAAATAACTTACAAAAAACCCCCACAAAACATTTTCCACAGGTAGAAAGATAACAGTAGGACAGCTGTAAAGCCCTAATCCTGCCCTTTACACCAGTCCTACAGCAGGCACAGGCCAGGGACAGTGGTGCTTGCTTCTGCTTTAACCTGGTCCAGAAGATTCCCAGGGTGACAAAGAAGGGATGGTGATTCAGTGCCCTTCCATTGCCAGATCTTGATTTGAGGGTGCAGGGTGTGCACAGAAATGAGTACACTTCAAATAATCTAACCAATGTGAAAACAAATTAGAAAAATAAAAAAATTGAAGTAGTGGCAATGAACAAGTTTCATTTTTCAACTCTGAAAGACCTTTTCTTTTGAAATATCAGCTCATTTTAACTTTCTGAGAAGTCAGACTTTAGATACAGCATTCTGCTTTCATGAGTCCAAACTATTTAGGTTAGTATTATTCTCATTATATGAACATTTTCTCCCAGTTTGCGATGGCAAACAATGCAAAAAAAAAAAAAAAAGCCCCAAAAAACCCAAAACAAACCCAAAGAAAGTATTAAGGTCATTCTGGTCAGGACTCTTTAAGTTCAATATATTAACATTTTCATTATAGCAGTTGAGCCTGCAATTTTACTCCAGATGATAATTAATTAGCTTTGAAGGTGTGAAGTGAAATCAAAATCCAGAGTGAGTTAAGATTTTCACACTTTTCCTTTTAGGTGAAAGTGAATATAAAAATAGAGGAACACTGGATGCAAATGGTTTCCCTGCTGTAGTTCCTAGGGTCTAAGAATAAATGGATATCTTTCTATAAAGTGATCTAATGGGATTTTGAAATAAAAAGGTTTTCTTTGTTGGAACATTAACTAGATTCTTTGAAAAAATAGAAAGCTGAAAATTTTGGTCTGTCAGCACCCTAGTAAAGAAAGGAAATCTGTTATATCTGTGTTAAAAGTATAACAAGATCATGTAACTAGAAACGGAAGAAGTCAGCGAAAATGAGAAAGAAAGCAGGCTGGTTTTAAGGTGAGATTAATTAACCATTGAAAGAGCATCCCAAGGGGCACGGTACCCTTTTTAGCACTTAAAGTCCTTAATTCGTGATGGGATATCTTTGTCAAGAAAATTCTGTAACAGTGCAAATTGTCCAGCAGGGTGTAGGAGTCCCGGGGTGGAAGGATGTGTTATCCAGGGCTTCAGACTGGAGAGGATCACGGTGTTCTGCCCTGTCCTTGGCATCTGTGGGTTCATCCTTCCTGGGGCAGGTGAGAGTCAGCTCTGCCAGCTGGGCTGTGTCTGCTCTGGGAAGCAGAGACTTTGGATGGAGCAGGGTGCTGCTGTGCAGGTGGAGCACAGTGCTCCGTTGTGAGCTCCCTCCGGAGTAAAACACCTCCAGAGAGATTGCAGGAGGGGGCAGGCTTTGCCCTGTGGTTTGCACTTGTCTGCTTCTCCTTCTCCCTCCCCGTTGCTCGCACACCTGTGAGTGGCTGCTGCTTGCAAACCTGCTGTTAAACTCTGCCTCTGCTGCTGAACCCGAATTAACCTGAAGGCATTAGAGAAATTGGTTGGAAAGCTGAAATCATCCTTGGGGGTCAGGAAAAAGAGTCTTACGAATGGCAAAGAAGAAAATAGGAGTCAATGAGACACACAATGGCAGGGGAAAATATTCTCTTTTACAAAATCCAGTGACTGAGGAAATTCCCCAGAGGAAGGAGAGTAAGGTGCTTCCTACATGACAGTGAATGACAGCTCTTTCTGTGTACTGTGGCTTGACAGTTACATTTTCTCACTGAGATGCAAGTGAGAAAAGAGAGACTAACTCTCTTCTCAGAACATTAATGCTCAGTCATATCCCAGCTCTTCTCCATTTCCATGTTCTCCATTTCTAATCCAGATGTATCTCTGCTTCCACTGAATCCTGCACTGGATTTTGCTTCACGATAAGATTTGCTGCACAATAAGATTTGAATGACTAAAAGAGTGTGGAAAAGAGGAATTAACCAACCTTCTGCTTCCTGCCCTAATAATAATTCCCAGCTTCCTCTGTATCACTTGCTGCTGCAGCCCTTGGATCATCAGCAGTGGGAACAGCAATTCCAAATGACACCAGAAGCTTCAGCATGGGAACACAACCATGTACTGTGGTGAAACCAAGAGGTGCCTGGTACGTTTGTTGTTTAATTTTGGATTATGGGTCTCTGCAATCCTGGACATGGGCAAAGGGAAGACACAACCTAAGGCAGAGTGTAGGGTGCTTTGTAAGGAATGAATTCCTGGTTATCCCATGGAATGACAGGCTCTTCTTAGGCCCCTGTGGCCATCTCTGCTTTTCCAGTGGTAGCCCTACTCCAGAAGTTTTCTCCTGGTCGTTTCACTGGTGTGGGGTGGATGAAGCTGCCCTCAGCAGGAAGATGACACATGCTCTCCACCATCCTAACCTAGAGAGGTGGAGCAGTGATGTGCCAGATTCTCCATCATCCTGTTTCAGGTACAAGGGAGAATACCTGGCTGCAGTGTCTGATCCTGGACATTCTGACTTCCTCTGTGTGCTTTTACACATTTGCAGGGTTCGGGCTTTTGTACAGTCTGCAACCAGTTCTGCCTGTCCCCTTTGCTGTCACTCTATCCCATACAAGGATGGGATTTATCCTGCCTGAGACCTGCAGTAGTATTTTTGTTTCCTTCTGATGAATGAAACAGGGATCTAAGAGGAGCCCACATAGGCTGTAGCAGGCTAAATAGAATGTGCAGTTTTGGAGACCCCGTGAGACCCCTGAGGCAGCAGTTAGGTGATCTCAGAGCGGGGTTTGGGAAACAGCCCATCTTGGTTTCTCACAGGCTACAGATCCTTAGCAGAGAAATCCCCAGATGCTCTGCCTCCTTCCCTTGACTCTCTGGTTTAATCATGTTTGCTTTTGTCTTGTCTTATTTTTCTTCTTTTTTTTCCAGTGAGCCTTGCTTGCTGACTTTCGTGCTGATTTTGGTGCCTGATTTGTGGCTTTTGGCTCATGAGGTGCTGCAATGGGGAGGCTGATGCAAGTACAGCTCTTGTTCTTTTAATTCTGTTCTCTAAATTCAGCTTCATGGGGTAACAGATAAAAACCACCAGCCTTCCCTGCAGGTCTCATGATGGCCTTGATCTTTGTCTTTTTTCAGCTCCATCCCCATAAACCTTGGGAGCTAACCTTGCAGCTGCATCCTGCTAGGCTCTCCCACACAGGTCAATCTCATTTCTAGTTTTGATTGTTACAGTTTAAAGATAGAATTTCCCTTTCTTGCTTCACAGCATTCAAATGCTAATTAGTTCCCTTAAATGTCTAGGAAGTTATCCCAGTTTACACATATATGGTTTATTAACTCATGTTCATTTCAAACCTGTTCTTTGATGTAGGGTAATGGAATTATTCTTTTAGAATCTCTTTAAAAGGTGACTTTCTTTCTTGAGGGACGGTGTTTCTCTGAAGCACATTTGTGAGTGTTTGCCTTTGGAAAAAATGCCTGCTTTTCCTGGGCTAATGCTGAGCACTCCTGGATGTGCATTCAACAGATAAACAGTTGCTTTTTATTTGCAGCAACTTACTTTTTTGAGTTCACATTTTACAGTTTGCTGAAAAAAATATTTATTTTACCTCCCTTTCCTTAGCTGCACAGAAAATAGGGTGGAGCAGACAAGGTTTGGAAAAATACATCTGCCTAGAGAATATGGCCATGTAAGCCAGCATTTGTTTCCAGCTGTTTTCTTGTCATTAGCTTTTAATTTCAACAACTACCTGCTTGTGCCTCTCCTCTTTTTTCCCCACCTCAGGTATTTTGCGCTGTTATTGTGGTTGTCAGTTCTGTTCTGCTTGAAATGTTTCAGTATATGTTGCCATGGTTACAGGTGCCAGAATTGGAAATAAATGAAGGGGGTATCAAGGCACCGTTGTGACTCTGATGGAGGCTTAGCACTAAGATGTTAGCTATTATTTTGCTGGATTCCACAATATTTGATGACGGATCCATTTTAATAGAATATTTAAATGCTTGCTTGAATATAGATTGCACTAAAATGGAATTATTAGAACTGGATTTTAAATAAATTAATTTTAATTTTTTTTTTTTATTAGTACATAGTCTTTGGGACAGTCTGCAAGTGAGTGAATAGTGTCTAGAACATTTACTGCATAAATGGTATAAACATGTTTGACTGTATCTACCACTGGAGTATGGATGAGTATTGAGGACATTTCTTCAGAAAAGTTCAAAGAGATAAGAGAAGAACTTTTTAGGAAGCAGAAAGCTGCTTATGAGTGGTTTCTTATACCTGACTGAAGAAGATATTTGGAACTTAGGTGGATGCTGTCTCTCTTTTGTAGCCTTTGTGGTAGTAACAACTGCTTGTAAAGGCTCGTGGGAGTCTTCTGATGGAAGTGATGGGAGGGTTTCTGCAAAACCAGAGTTCCCTCCTCCATTTCTCATTTTGTAGGCTTGAGACTTAATCCAAAGCTCAGCAAAGTCAATGGAGAAATTCCCAGTGACAGCAGTGAAATTTGAATTGAATCTCAGGTCAGCTGTTTAGCAACCTTTTTCCACGTTGTTCAAAGTGATTTTAGTCTGTTTTAAGTCCTCTTTTCTTTCAGATTGTCTCGATAAGTCAGTCCCTCTCAGTGTGCATCCGTGGGTAATGTGTTTCAGGTGTTCTTCAGCCAGGGGGATGGGCAAAATGTGGGAGCATTGCTAAATGTCTGAAATGAGCAGTACCAGCACTAACATGAGCAGTCACGCTTGTCCCAGAGAAAGTTCCTGCTTTCCTTTCCCAGGGAAGGGATGGGTTTTCCTTTATTGGTGATATCTGTCCCCACTGAAGTCAGCTGAAGAGCTCCTGCCTGTGTGAAAGGAATTTGTGTGTATATGTGAATATACACATGCATATATTTATGGACCCATATTGTTATGAATGTGCAGTTAAAATCTTTATAATTTTGAAGTAGCTTTAAAATTAAGCTGTGGCTTTCTATTTTCTGTAATTTTGAGGCCAATAGAGAGGGTAAACAATATGGTATACTTACAGTGTTGATTAGTGACTATATTCGGATGGTAATAGTAACATGACATTTTATTAAACATTGAGGTTTTTACAGTAACTCAGTTTCTCATGTCAAATGCAGGAAGCTGGAGTAAGTGAAGGCAGTTGTTGTATTCATTCTTCCCTTGAGTTTGTCTCTTCAATTCTCATTAATCCTTCCTCTAGAAAACTCTGAGAGTATTTTACCTTGAGCCAGGCCAGAGCCTTTCAGAGTCCAGAGGTGCTGAGATTTTCACTCGTGCATCCAGTTAGAAATGTAAAGTTCAACTTCTTAATGTGGCTGTGGCCACCTTTTGTATCCCTTTGGCATTTATGGAAGGGCTGGAGGCCTGTACTGCTTCCCCTGCTTGAAGGAGCTCATGCAGAGTAGCCGGGGTAACTCTGCACAGCACTGAAATATGCTTTGCAGCCACCCTATGAATGCCCTACTCATATCTGTGAATTCTGCTCCACCAGCTGGAGACCTAAAAGCTGAGCACTTAAAAGCCTCTGTCCCTTTGTCAATCTGGGCCGAAATTTTTAACTCTATGTACTGCAGAGACTGTCTGGGGGAAGCTGGGGAAACAGCATCTGCTTTGTCTGAGCGCTCAGCAAACACACCAAACTTCCCCAAAACAGGGGGTCATATTTGCCTGTGATTTTGCAATTGCCTGTCATTAGGTTAAGGGACATACGTGTGCACAGGATAAAAGGAGCTGCATCAAAACCAGTGTTTACACAAACTCCCTAAACAAAGCAGCATCTGCTTGGCTCTCTGCAGCCTCTGCAATACCTAATTCTTGTCAAACTGTTGTGTTTTCCTTGACACTGAATATAATTTACAGGAAGAGGCAAATGTAACACCCACTCAGCTCCTGATGAATGAGCAGAGCTATCGTTTTGTGCTTGACTTTAAAATTTTGACTGTGGTTTGTACCTGATGAAAGTCAGCTGGCGGGAATTGTTTGGCACAAACTCCAGGAATCACTGCTGCACGGGACAACAACGACCACTAGTGGCTCAAGGTATTTTTTCCCAGAATTGCTAAAACTAGAAGGGAAAAGCCATGGATTCAATACATAAATTAATGCAAGAGATGCTATTGGATGGATTTTGTGCACTGAGCCATAAAAGCATGCCAGCGTTTTTGTCAGGCGCACAGACTCTGTTCTCAGCTTTCTCCAGGTCTGCTCTAGGGTGTCCCTGGGTTGGCTTCTTGCCCTCTGGTCAGTACTAAGGCAGACTGCTCCAAGTCTGCTTCTCTCTCCAAATCCCTCAGTTTTGCCCCTGCTCCATTCACTATTGCTCCAGTTTCTATATTCATACAAGCCTCAAGCACAACACAAGATCTTTGGCAGCAAACAGCAGAATGGCTTCCAGCTATAGAGCTGACATGGAGAATCCAGCCCCTACCCCTCGTTTAGGTACACTGCCTCAGTGCTTGGAACTGCAATTGTTGCTTCTCCTGTTGGTTAACATCTTCTGTCTCTTGTCTTTCATGCACTTTTTAATTGGTTAATTACTTTGTCCATATGCTAAGCATGCACTAGAGCACTGGTTATTAGCGACAACACATGTTCAGTTCACTCTGTACATTTTTAAATACTACATTTAGGCATTTCCTGGTCTTCGCATCTTCCCAGTACAGTGCCATAGGTTTTTCATGTAGTCCTTTTATTAATTCTTTAATGGGCTGCAAGAAATCTGCTTGTGGATCTGTTCCCTCACTGTGCATCATTTGTGCTCACAGGCTCCCCGGGACTCCACTTGTGCAGCCACAATAATCAGACATCATTGTAAGTTAAGGAAATGCTGTCCATGTCTGTAGTGGTTCATGGACAGATGATACAGGTGCAAAACATCCAAGGGCTCTATCTCTCCAAACCAGGCACTGTTTGACCCCTGCCTGGTTTGCGTTACTGATAACATTTGCAGTGAAGCTGAGTCCATTGTGGCAATGCAGTCAGCTGTGGAGGGGAAGGGACTCAGAGCATCCAGCCCCTTTTGCCTTTCTGTAAGTGACTGTATACAGTGCAGGGCAGTGGGGATCGCTCTTTATACATGACCAGATCGAAACTTAATTTCTGCTGCCACCACTACACCCTTTGTTTAAATCCCTGCGCTCTCTTGCAGTACCATATGGCAGAGGAGGGAGCAGAATGGGAGACATGTTCATGAGTAAAACTGATGGAGTTCAGTTTGGGCACTGGTCCTCCTGTGCTGTCAGTGACACCAGTGTAAACTTAACAAAGTGACACATCTCAAGTGTAAAAGAGTAATAACAGCATAAAATATCCCAGAATGATTTGGGTTGGAATGGACCTTAAAGACAGCCTAGTCCCAACCTCCCTTCCATGGGCAGGGACACCTTGCACTATTCCAGGTTGCTTCAAGCCCCATCCAACCTGACCTTGAACACTTCAGGAATGGGGCAACTACAGCTGCTCTGGGCAATCTGTGCCAGGGCCTCTCTCATGGGGAAGAACTTCTTCCTCATATCTAATCTAAATGTACTGCCCTTCAGCTTAAAGCCATTCCCCTTTGTTCTGTCACTCTACACCCTTCTCCCAAGTCCCTCTCCAGCTCTCTTGGAGGTCCTTTAGGCACTGGAAGGGGCTCTAAGGTGTCCCTGGAGCCTTCTCTACTCCATGCTGTACACTCCCATCTCTTCCAGACTGTCTCCAGAGCAGGGGGCTGCAGCCCTTGGAACATCTTCCTGGCCTCCTCTGGAGTCACTCCAGCAGGTCCTTATCTGGACTGTACAGAAGTGCACACAGGATCTGAGTTTTCTCTCCCTGTAAGCTCTTTGTGGTTCCTGATGTTAATCCAAATACCAGTCTGCAAAGCTGAGTTTTCCACTGGTTCAGCTGGCCTGAGGAGGGTCTTGAGCAAGGACAGGAAAGTCACTGGAGTCACAGAGGAGCTAATTTCCCCTATCCATGTAAATGTGTGCAAGTCACATTATTGTTCCTGAGCTGCAGGTGAGGTTGGAGGGGGAATTCTCTCCCAGTTCATTTTATGAGACAGTGTGGAGTAATTCTAAATGGTCTCTGCAATGTGTGGTTGAAACCAAGCCAGGGGCATAGTGCCAAAAGAAGGGGGGAAAATACTAAAGACAGACAGCTTGCCAGTAGCTTAGCAGCTGTCAGCTCGTTGTTCCAGGAAGATATAAATATGAAAGGTTAAGGATACCTGGCTCTAGCTCTCTTTCTGTGTATATAATGTATAACGTTATGTGGGTTGCTATATGATGAATGTGTTGTATTTAGAGAGAAACTGCTCACCAGTGTGAGCAAAAAAAAGATCATCAGCTGAACACTGAATACAAAAGCTATATCTTGTATTTACAAGAAGTTAATTCTTCCCAGTTGGCCACAAGATAAAATGAGGACAGTTCTCTTGTCAGGTCATCCACCCGGGCTCCTGAGGTCTGCACTGATTTCTCCTGTGGAAAAGCTTCTTTCCAGGTAACCCCAGTTCCTCCTTTTACAAAAATGCTTGGTTTAAGATTCAAAGAGTGACTATGTAAGCGGTTAATGCATAGCTAGGTACTAGCTATGAGGGAAAAAATGTCTTCATCCTTAAAGGGGTCTATTAGGATATAGATATATATATCAGCAGGATATCATATCCAAAACAAAGAGAAAAACAAATACGCTTTTCATGTTAAACAACTTTACAAATGCAATTCTATTTTTGTCAGCTTCTGTTCTGTTAGTTTCTGTCTGGAAACAACACAATTTTGGTCATTTCAGCTGCATGTTAGTAGGTGGCAGTCTTGATCAAGTTTTGAAACAGTGAAATTTCTCTCCTTCCTTCCTAGGCAGGACCTGAATGTGGTGCAAAGCTTCTCCTGCTCAGGATGGGTTCCCTGGGCATGGAAGAAGGGGTGGTCTCACCTTCCTACAGTGATGTGTCTGTCCTGCACTGGCAGCAAACCTCACAGGAGGACGTTTTCCTCTGTGGTGTCCTTTCCTCCTGGAATGTGGCTCTTAATGATACCTGTGGTAACTGGTGATCAGCTGCTTTCAGAGGTGATGCCCTCCTGCAGGAAGGAAACAAATGGTGCAGGTTGGGTGGTGTAAGTGCCCTCACAGCCTAAAGGGCTGCAGAACCTCACTAAATGTCTGCCCAGACTGAATAGGAAAGGGGGAGCGTGTGGCTGGGGTAGAGCCCAGCTTTCACTGGGCTGTGCCAGCTGTGCCATTGGCTTACAGACAGCAAGGTGTTATTTGGATACAATTCTTTTTCAGATGTGTTACATTACTTAACTAATAACGACCATGGTGTCACATCCTTCCCTGTGACCTCAGCTCGCAGGCACCAGGGACATCTTTCCTCTCCTGACCTCTGCTGTTCTTCCAGCATGGTGGTGGTGCTGCTGGGGACACCTTGACATCCCTGCAAGGAAAGGCTGGATGAGAAGCTGTTGTGCTGTCGGGGTGGGCTGGACATGCTCTGGGCTGCCTCCACTTGGGACATGCAGGGGGATATCTGAAAACACTGCCCTCCTTTGAGAGTCCTGGGCTGTGAGTGGCTCAAACCTGGGCAGCTCTGGGCTCTCCTGCTAAAGCTGGAATTCACACAGAGAGGTGACATCACCAGTGCTAAGGTGCAAATGGTGATTTTCAGCTGCAATTACTCTGACTCCATCCAAACCCTTCCTATAAGCACCTTACTGGTTCTGGCTCTGAGTCTGCCTCTTGCCTGTAAAAAATGGATAAAAGCATTTCACTGCTTTGAAGGATGATTTGGGTTACCCTGCAGTGGAACTGTGGGCTCAGCCCCTGGACTGCTCTGAAAACTGAGCACACTGGTGCAAGAGCATCTTTCCCTTGGGAGAAGTCTTGTGGTAGGGAAGAGCTCATCTGGAAGAGCAAAATTGCAGGGAGGTAGTTCTACTACCACTGTTGTGAAAGAAAGATGAGCTGTTTAGCAGGGGCTAAAATGTTCACCCAGAGAGGTGAGAAACCTTCTGCAGTGTTTTTGGAGTTGGTGCTGCTGGGGGTCTCCAGGGAGAGGATATACACACACATAGGAGTGTTTGGGTCACCAGGGTAAATTAGAGTTCCCTACATGGCAGAGCTGAAAGGCTTTGAGTAGAGGAGTGGGCAAGAAGAGGAGATGTGTGGCCTGGCAGGGATGCCACAAACCATAAACGCTGTGATGCTGCCCTTGGCCATGGGAGGGGGGAAGTCCCTGCCCACACCTCCCTGCAGGAGCCCTCAGACAACTGAGGGGCATTGGAGCTCACCTCTCTCTGAGCTGACTCACTACTCAAGTCTGGACTGTCTGATTTGACCTCCATCTCTGGAGGAAGAAATGGGAGGGCTTTCTGGTCTGGGTTAAAAGCCCTTCTGTGTTTCTCCTTGGACTCTTTCCCAGTCTGATTTGTCTGTATCAATAGACAGGTCACCTTTCTTAGCTCTCACAGCTGATGGCTCTGTGTTTATTATCCCAATATGTCTCTCAAAAGTTAGCCAAGAGAGATGACTTGCATGTGAGTCTACCAAATAAAGATATTTTTAAAATAATCACCCCCATTACAGATAAACAGAAAAGAAAGTAGGTGATGGATAGTACATTTTTTTTCCGAGAAACTTTATGTAACTGGAATATCACTCCATTAAACTGGACTGAATGTTATAATAGTCATCTTGTGTGTTGCAGAGAAGTGCTATTTTCAGCACAGCATTAATCTAAATGGACTCTTTCCCCAAGTTTTAAAATATTTATTCCTTTGCGATGTCTCAAGTTCAAGATAGCTGTGACTTTAAGGACTAAGCTTTAATCCACTTCATGAGGGAGGTTTTGGGTAGGAATAGCTCAGTGGTGTACGTGTGGCACAGCAGAGGAGCCAGTCCTGCTCTGCAGGGCGGGGGAACCTCAGGGCTGCTTTGTTAAGTGTGTGGCTCCTGTGGTGTGTGAGGGAAGGCAGGCGGGGAGGGAGCTGAGACTTCGTTTTCATTCCTCTTAACAGAGCCTCGGCATGGAAGCTCTATCAGAAAAATGAATTGAATCATATCTCTACACTCAGGCAATTGCCACAGGGCTGTTAATAAAGATTTCAAGACATGAGGGATATCTGGTCTGGCCTTTCTTCCTTGGGCAGCATGAGAAGAGTGCTTGACCTGCTCCTAAATTCCCCTCTCCTCAGCAGGAGTAGCTGCTTCGTAATTTTTTTTCTTAACCAGTTCCTAAGGCATTTTGTGCCATCCTCTGGCTACTACAAAAACGAGAGTGGGGAATGTAGGGTAAGATAATAATGGAAAATGAACAAAGAAATATATTTATGAATCCCTCCTGGTTGGATAAATGCACACCCAGTTGCCATATTCTTTCTGTGTAATCTCACATTGCACAGCACTGCAAAGCTCTTCTCACTCCAAAGAGCTGATGGGAGTTGCTGGGTCTTGAGGGGAGGCTGATTGCAGAAGTCCTCTAAGAAGGAATATCTGCTTCTGAAAAATGAGTAGAAATCATGAGAGGAATAAGGCCTCCAACTGTTAGTTTCTGCCTTGCTCTCTTTGTTTTGGGAAGGAGGTACAGGAAAGGTTTTCAACGGAAACATTTTAATGGGAATAACTATTGCCCCTTCTCAGCTATCAACAGATCTTTTGGGGTGTATGTGTTTGTGTAACATGACTGTTGGTGGCTTTGATGAGTGGGAAAAACTAACTTCAGGTGTTTCTTCTTGTAGCCCTGGGAATTTTACTTTAGGATAGAGTGGTCCCTTTAACAAAGCAATCAGGTTGTCAGACTGGCCCTACAGAACAACCAGCATCACTCAGCAGTGGTGCATGTGCCTCTAGGGTACCAGGATCTGGTGTTACCCCTCCACTCAGCACTTTATCCCAGGTTTTTAAAATGGTGAGATGGAGAGGTAGGAGAAGAAGGGCCACTTGTGCAATGAGAGCTCATCCTGGGGAGCAATGCAGGAGGAGAAGCTCTGACTTGGTGGGGATAACAGCCCTGGACTGTGGCACTGTCTCTGTGCAACCCTGACAGTGTGAAAAATCCCTGCTGGCACCAGTAGCTTCTGCCTGGCTTTGCAGTCAGTGCCCAGATTGTGCTGTCTGAGATAGAACAGTCAGAATTTATGGTTGTGATGCAAGAACTGGGTGGTAAAAATTTTATGGACTTCTCGTGGGAGCCAGAGTTCCAGGGTAGCTGTAAATCTTGAAGGCAATGTCTGTAGTCTTCTAAAGGGAGAGTGTGTCAGGGATTTCAGCAAAGTGATTCCTTTTAATGCCAGTAATGATGCCTGCTGCATACAAATCCACCCTGCAGCTGAGGCCTCCTGAATCCTGTCTGTGGCCGTGCCTGTGCAGTGCCTGTGGATCCACGAGATGGCACTTGGTCCTCATGATATTCTGAATTTGCTTTTCCCCTGCTGCAGCTGGTTAGCTGCTGTAAATGGTAACAGTCTCAATGTCTGGTTGTCACTAGTTTCATTCTGAGTTAATAATTTTATATTTTAACATGCTGTTAATTGAGAAATTTGGTAATGCTACAAAGTTCTGAAAGCAATTAATGGAATACACTCTGCTGTGACCCACACCTGGTGTTATATTTATTTGTAATAGAGAGCCTGTTGGGAAAATTGCACCCAATATATAAATATTTTAATGGCATCCAATTGGATTTTAAAATACTTCCAAGCATGTTAACTTCTTGCTTTAATATTCAGCGTTGTTAAATGTGTGTGATTACAGCAATGTATATAAATCCAGAGTGATGGGGAATTACTCCAAACCACTCAAAGCTCCATCAGGAAAACTTCAGCAGACAGTTGCTGCTGACTTTGTTACAGAACAGAGAGCATCCTGGGGTGATGTGGACTGTTTTCTGTGAACCCTAGGAATGATAAACTAATACTAATTGGAGTAACAAATTCAACAACACAGGCTAATCTTCTGATACAGATGATAAAATATATGTGCTAGAGCAAAAGACACAAAGGGTAGAAGAGACAAGGGACTCTATTGAACCTATTTTAACTGGGTAGTCTACATAAAACTACCTCTAAAGTTTGGAATGTCATCCATATAATTTTTTTTCCAAATGCCTTTTTCCCTTTTGGAGGAAGGGAGGTTGAAGGTGTTTACTTGCAGCTGAGACTTCAACATTTGTTTTCTTCACACTCACAGGGAGTTACACAGGGAAAAGCAGTTTCTCTTTTTGGCAGTCCTCTCCTCTTCCAAGCCAGGTTGTAGCCCTACATTTGGCTCCTGGCCCTTAGTGCAATGTCCTAGCATCATTTCCTTGGTGTTTGGTCCAACTGTTTGGCATCTGCTTCTTCTTCCTGAAAGGCAGCTGTAGCTGAGTCAGTCCTTGCCTTGCACTGAGTGTTCCAGATTTACACACTGAGTTCATTCATTGGTAAATTCTTTCTTCTCTGTTTTTTGCACAAACATCTCTTCTCTTTTTCCTGGATTTAATTTGGCTTTTCATGCAATCCTCTGTCATTTCAGAACTTCTTTTCAGGAATTTTAAGTCTGATGCTGCAGGAAAAATGGACTAGAGAATCTTCTGTGGAAAAAAAAATGGTGCTTGAGCTTGGTGGATGTTTCTGGAGACATCTGTCTTCACTTTCCAAATGGCTCTACCCATACTGCTGCAGGTTTTTTTCTCACTGCCTGCAGGTCCTCCAGCAGGAATATTAGAGTCTGCTCATGTCTTTCCCCACCCAATGAATTTCCCAGTTATAAATGGCACTGTTGGATGTGGGAGACCATGTCCACCTCCTGTTCCCATGATGTTTGTGCCTGTGAGAGGAAATGTGATTTAATTGAAATTGAAGCTCTCTGCCTTATACAACAGTGCTTTTATTGAAACTATAAATCTGCAAAGTGGTTGGGAGTTGCTGAAATGTCTTGTACTGCTTTTCTTTGAGACTCAGAACAACAAAACCAAATTTTGGTTCTGACTGTGAAGTTTTAATTCCTATCATTTTTCTGCCATTTTTGGGGGGAAATTTCATACTGTAGCTTTAAGAATGATTATTGAATTTGAAATATCATAAATGTTCTGGGAAAAACCCCTTAACCTAACACTTCAGTCTTTCAAAAGAATCTTTCTCTTCTTTGGAGACTGCATTTGCCCTTCTCCATATAAAATTTCTGAAAACCTGTACTCCTGCCTGGAACTAGTGTGCTGATTTGATCACAGCTCCAAAGTCCACTTGTGCTCCCAGTTCTCCTTGGCATGAGCCAAGGCAGGATTTTGCCATCTTGCTCCCACAAAGTGGCCAGTGCAGACAGGCTTGTTTGTTTAGCACAGGGTTCATACTAAATGGTACCAGCAGTGTTAAGTAATGATCTTTGCTAATACATTGGGATAAGTTTTGAAGATGAATTAAACCAAGAAGAGCACAAAGTAGTGTCATATAAATATTTAATGTAAACTTATGGATTACATTGTTCTGGAGACTGCTATCAGAGGCACTTTGAAGCCACATGTGGCTTGTGATAGCTAGACAGAGCCAGCTTCAGCCAGAGATGGGTTCGGGCTCCTCTAATAAACACCCCTCCAGGGATCACTTTGAAGTGGTAAAATTTTGTGAGTAGCTAAAAAATCAGACTTCTGCAGCCAAAAATAAGTACTGCTGTATTTTCCCTCTGCCCTCTTGAAAAGAACATAGTATGTATTTTTAGTACCCTTCTTTTCCAAAATGAAGGTAGGATAACATGGTTTGGGGAGAAAAATGACAAGTGAACTGTTCATGAAGAAAGGGAGGCTTTGGAGCTGGCAGCAGTTTCCAGATGATCTCGGAGCAGTGGGGTTTGGAGGGAAGGTCATTGTAGCTGGTGGTGAGGTGTGCCTGGGCTGGAGCAGCCACTGCCCAGCCCGTGTTACACAGAGGGATCAGTCCCTGTGTGTGCTGCGGGTGCTGGAGGGAACAGCACATCCTCTCCTCGGGGTTTGTGAGCTTGTGCTGCCGGCCCAGAGGTGCAGCCGGCTCCTCACTGCTCTGCTTCCTGAGCTCCGGACTCCCCTGCTCCCCTCCTGGTGCTCGGAGCTCCTGGTGAGCCTGGTGTTGT